>JAUEJL010110688.1:0-12541 GCA_032274825.1 Drosophyllum lusitanicum | reverse complement strand
TTATTTCTGTTAGATAGTTTGTTATGCTATTCAGTTAGAAATCTTGATGTAAACTAGTATAAATAACAGTTGTATCAGCTTCAATAATTCAATTCAAGTGAAATTTCTTCTAAAATTCCTAACACATATGCTACAACTTCAAAAGGTAACATATATGATCTCATGGAAATTATGCACATTTTGACAGGGAACTCAGCTACTCAAGTCACTTGGTCAAATCACAGCTTTATCTGGGCTGGCTTGCTCACAGAACTCCTGTTACCTGGCTACAACTGAAACACATTAACATCAATTGAAATATTACCATGCTCAAACATGCTAACATCATCATCTTGCATGTTGCCTCCCCACTTAACTTGGGCTCCTACCTAAGCACCTTACCAAGCATGCTGTTCTTCACTTCCATTTGTTTACCTGCTATAATCATAACCATGAACCATCATCTAATCAGGCTTTAACTAACATCATCCTTTAAATGTTATTTAAATCAATTAAGCTTCCACAACGTGCAATGTATCATGAAACAGGCACTTTTTGCTCTTATTTTGCTTGATTTACACTGGATGCATGTACAAATGTGAATGTTTTATTCTAATTCTCGCCAACAAGCTATATGTTTTGCTCCCGGACTACCCCAACTTCTACTTGAAATGAATAAAACTACACAAACACTTTAAGGGGAAGCAAATGTGGAGAACTTAAAATTAGGTTGCTATGGTTCACAAAACTTGCTCTACTTCTGCTGAAATGGGCTCTCCTTCCAGTTTTCTGATTTACATCATTTTTATCTTCTCTCTCCCCAGCTCTCAGATTTCCGAGTGACTAACAATATTAACTATATGGAGTACTGGTTCCTATGTATGTTTGGGCTTAGAAGAGCCTATATTCTTCTGCTGTCACAACATTTACACTTAAACATAAACTTATGCATTACTAGTTCTCATATCACTGATCAAACTACCAAGTACCAATTAGTCCTCAAACAATAATGAACTTAATCTCACCTATCATTATCCACTGAAGTAAGACAACTAAACTAAATATTGGGTATGCATTGTAATTCTTTGATTGAAGCTCGATTTAGTAAAGAATGCATCTTGTAACTCTTGTTTAATTGATCATCGAATCAATACAGGTGCATGTAATACATGGGTGGGCATGGGCCGGTACACCAAATGAAGGTGCTGCTTGGCTACGATTACAAAGGTTGGCTGACACATGGCATAGGATACTTCTAATTCCGGTGACCGGAGGAGTAATTGTTGGAATGTTGCATGGTTTACTTGAAATTTTAGACCAAATAAAGCAGTCGACTCCTGGAAATGGTTCAAGTTTTCTTTCTGGAGTCTTTCCGACAGTGAAGGCTATTCAAGCTGCAGTTACTTTAGGTACTGGCTGTTCTTTGGGCCCTGAAGGCCCTAGTGTAGATATTGGAAAATCATGTGCCAATGGCTGCTCGTTAATGATGGAAAATAATAAAGAACGTAGGATAGCTCTTGTTGCTGCTGGTGCTGCTGCTGGCATTGCTTCAGGTTTTCTTCACCTATTATCTCTCAATTTCTTTATTATCAGTTCAGTTGGTGTTTGGCATTTTGTTTTGGAAAATGATTATCTGATTATTGTTTCCTCAAGCCGCAATAATTAGTTTCTAGTGTTTGGGTCTATTGAAACTGTAATAGGGGTCAAATGATCAGTTTTGGATTATGAGTTTAGGAGGAAAAGAAAAGAAGAAAAATGAAAAGAAAATTGATTCTAAACCGAATAAAAATGAACTGATTAAGTGATTATTTAGGGGTCAAATAATCTGTGTATAGCTGATAATTTGATTCTGACTTTTTCATATCACATATCAACTTTCAAAATACAACGCCAAACATCTTTGTAAATAGTAGAACAATTTGAAAATCAAAAGAAAAGTATTAGAATCCTAAATCGAATAAAAATGAACTCGAAACTGATTGTTAATAATCTGATTATTTAGGGGTCAAATAATCTGTTTTGGCTAATGAGTTTAGAAGCTGCCGCAAGAACATTTACTTATCTGTTTATTCAGGGCTCATTTTAAATGTAAATCCTTAAGTAATCAGGATTTTCCAAACACTCAAACAATTAAAAATCTGATTATCACTACTTCAAAAATAGCAGAATTATATCCAAACACTCTCGTCCATTTCAGGTTTCAATGCAGCAGTTGCTGGCTCTTTCTTTGCCATCGAAACTGTTTTAAGACCTTTGCGTGCCGAAAATTCACCTCCATTCACAACTGCAATGATCATATTGGCGTCAGTTATATCTTCAACCGTGTCAAATGCTGTCCTTGGGGAGAAGCAGGCATTCACCGTGCCAGCTTATGATTTGAAATCTGCTGCTGGTATTTTTTGTAGTTTTTAACACTCAACATTCAAGTTCATATACATCAATGGTGTTTATATCATGAATTTTATCTGTATATGTGCAGAACTACCTTTATACCTGATATTGGGCATGCTATGTGGGGTGGTTAGTGTATTATTTACCCGTTTGGTAACGTGGTTTAATAATCTATTTGAATACATCAAAGAAAGATTTGGACTTCCTGGTGTTGTGACGCCGGCTTTAGGTGGTTTAGGAGCAGGGATAATAGCACTAAAGTATCCTGGTGTTCTTTATTGGGGGTTCACAAATGTTGATGAAATTTTACATACTGGAAAGATAGCTTCAGCACCTGGAATTTGGCTTTTGGCCCAGTTAGCTGCAGCTAAAGTTGTAGCCACAGCTCTATGCAAAGGTTCTGGGCTCGTTGGTGGGTTGTATGCACCAAGTTTGATGATAGGTGCTGCAGTGGGTGCTGTTTTTGGGGGTTCAGCTGGAGAGTTAATTAACTCGACTATTCCTGGAAACACTGCTATTGCAGAGCCACAGGCATATGCGTTGGTAATCTTTTGCTTCCTTCTTTGCACTCTCTCTCTCTCTAATTCTTGTATCTTTTGTTGATGATTATGTGTACAATCTTATATGTAGGTTGGAATGGCTGCAACCTTGGCTTCAGTTTGTTCTGTTCCTTTGACTTCTGTTCTACTTCTGTTTGAGCTGACTAAGGATTATAGAATATTGCTTCCACTCATGGTAATTTTATGGGATATTGTATACATACTATATAGGCCACCCAAGTATAGAAAACGTTACACTAGGGCCACATAAATCAAAAATAACATTACAGGTCAGCCAAGTATTTGAAAAGTAATACTAAGGCCACCCAAAATAGCGTCACAGGTTGCTCAAGTGTCAACTTTGTTTCTTGTATGCCAATTCCTTCCAAAAAAATGCCGATGACAAAATTTTCTTCACAAAATCAATTGAAACTATAAAACTTGCTGGTAGGGTCATACTATCAGATTGGGTTTGTTATTTGCTTTTATTTTAATTTTTTAACTGTAGGATAATAGATATCACACTTTTTTTGGAAGTTAGGTGCATTTCTGTTATTTTATAATTTTCTGGCAAGTTTAGGGCTGGAATTGGCATTAAAAGAAACTGAGTTGATTCTTCTGTCGCCCAAAATGCCCTTTTGTAATGTTGATGGTCTCGGTTTGACCTTTTCAATACTTGGGTGGCTTATGCATACACCATCCCTAATGTTATTTTTGAAAATAAGTTATTAACTTTGAATACTGTTTTCTGTTGACTATTTCTTTCTTTTTCTTGGGGGGTTGAATGTTGCGTTTTCAGGGGGCTGTTGGGTTAGCAATATGGGTACCATCAGTGGCAAACCAGTCAAAGGAGAGCGAGGGATCAGATTCAAAAAGAGGTTATTCTATGCTTTCACCTGTTGACAAATTTGAAAATTGGAGACAAACCGGTGATGCAGATGATTTGGAACTTTGTGTCATGGGACCCGATGACAACCATGAAGCAATTGACGAAGATATTATTCTGGAAGACTTAAAGGTTTTAAATTTTTTATGCTTTCTTTTATATACAGAATTCGTTACTAGACATATATATTTTGTTGGATAGTGACAATATGAATATATTGTTAATCAGGTTTCACAGGCAATGTCAACCATTTACCTTAATGTCGGGTTATCCTCGACTATTAAAGAGGCTGTACAGTGTATGGATAACGGGCAACAAACATGTGTGCTTGTTGTTGATCCCGAAGAACATTTAGAAGGAATTTTGACATATGGTGACATTCGACGTGGCATGTTGAAGAACTATGATGAAATTGATGGTGCATCTTCAACTCCAGATGTAAGAATCAGATTTATTTAACATTCTTTTTATCGAGTTAAACATAAGTTGGGTATCTTTTTTGTAGAGTGTGACCGTGTTTTAAACTGAATTATTTTGCAGTTTGGTGAGTGTCTTGTTTCTTCTGTGTGTACTCGAGGGATAAGCTATCGTGGGAGAAAACGTGGGCTTTTAACTTGTTATCCTGATACGGATTTGGCAATTGCTAAAAAGCTCATGGAGGCTAAAGGAATAAAGCAATTGCCCGTGGTACAACGTGCTGTTGATTTTCAAGAAGAAAGAAAACGCAGGATTGTGGCTATTCTCTATTACCATTCAGTCTGGAACTGTCTCAGGTGATTAACATTTCATTTTCTTTTTCCTTTCAGGATCTCTAATACCTGTCTTTTTATACTATCACTTAGAGATGAGAATTTACCCCTAATCTAATGATATAAAAAAAATCATCCACCATATAAAAGTTCATTAAATGTTATACCAGTTTCTGAATTTTACATTGTTTTTTTCTTTTTGGATTGATTTTATGCCAACTACTCTTCTCCCTTTAGAATCAAGAATCTGTATTCAAATTGACATGTTGAATTTGATTTCGATTTTGGTTTTTGTCGGTTTGTTTTGACCTGGAAAAAAGTCAACTATAATATGCGCATATGAACGTGCTATAAGTCGAATTTATCATTTAACTATTAAACAATAATCTTGAAGCAATGTTGTGCAGAGAGGAGTTGAGTCGCAGGGGATATGAGTATCAGCCAAGGTCAGAAGACCGTATAGAAGAGAAGATTTCGAACGGTCAATAGTTCAAGTTATATTTGTCATGCTCGTTGTTTAAACTGCTACTCGCCAAAATGTATGCAGAGTTTTGAAATTAAAGTCATCAAAACAACACGAGGGCAGCGCGTACACTTTCACGAAGATGCAGAAAATGCATAGAACTCACTTGTGATCATCCGATCAATGTTATATGATACATGTAATATACCAAAATACAGATTTTAACCCCTAGTCATATATAGGATTATTGGGAAAATGTGGTGAATAAAGAAGCCCGATTTTGTAGTTTGGTTGCTCAAAGTTGGGTTTGTTCTTTTTTTGCCGATCTCTTGATGGATACCTGCCTATTAGGATCATCACCTTTTTGTACAATTTATATATATAGGTTATGCGGCCCTTTATATAAGTCTATACTTCGTCTTCTTAAATGCTTTCTTTTCTTTTTTTTTAGAAATTCAAACAAGTGGATAGTTTTCTTTTTTCTTTTCCATTTCCCTTTAAAAAGGGTGCTGTTGGGTGTAGTGTTCTTTCTCTTATATAACATACCAGCATGGTATCCGCGTAATGTTACGACGACGAATAGTTTTCATCCGATAACATGCGTTTTATAGAATATGGGGATATATTAGTAATTTTCGATTACTGAAATTTTAAATGATTAAGTAAAGTAAGAGAGAGTGTGTTAAACATATTATAAGTTAGTATAGATATATTATTCACTTTTAAAATTATTTGCATAAGTTTTTCAATCTATAGATTAAATCTAATCACGCATGATGAGAATATGGTAAATTATACTTTTATAGAACTACTATATTTAGATTCATCCAATTAAATCCATACAATAATTGCTCACAAGAATTATTTGTATTTAGTGGATAAAAAATTTGAATTAGAGAAATTAAAATTAAAATTGAGTTTCAATTTCGATTATTTAAAATCAAAATTGAGTTTTTGTTTTAATCAAAATGAATTAGTTTTGACTAAATAAAAGGTTATGATTTTCTAATTTAATTGATGAAATTACTCTTTTATTAAAGATCTTACATCAATAGATCAATCATCTCACATACATCATAGGGTGGGGAGTGCAATGATCTTTACCCCTCAAAAAAGTAGATCACAAAAAGACTTGTAGCTTGTAATGAGTTCTAGTCCGACGGTAAACAAAGAAGTATAGCTTAGAAGTAAGTTTAAAATATGCATGTAAACTCACTTTTCACACTTTTCTGTATTGTTGTTAACCTTTTTAAAAACATTAAGTCGATCTTTATTCTTCTCTTTTATTATTGGGCTATATTTTGCATTCTTTTTTTTTAATTTTCTTTTACAAACATATTCTATTATATTCAGTAATTTTATAAAAAAATAGAATTTTTTTGAAATAAAAGATGGATGGTGTGTAAAAATGCTGGGAACCGCAAATATGAACCACAAATATTCAAAAAGAAAAATAAAAACCACAAATATTCAAAAAGAAAAATAAAAACCACAAATATTTAAAAAGAAAAATAAAAACCCCCCAAAATATGATATCCCACAAGCCTCTACATCAAACAGACTTCAGCTATGTTAAAACTGCAATATATTTTTCAACAAAGAATTTCCCAATACAATTTCGCAGTTCTTCACATCAGTACTTTTAATAAGAATTTCAACATATAAAGACCATATAATATGAAGTTATAAATGTTTCTACTCTTTCCCAAAAAAACCACAAAACTTTACATCTGAGGTCCGAGCGGCAACCTGTTCATAACTTGATGATGGTAAACCGACGAACCATTGGCTAGGTTCAAACCAGGGTCCAACACAGGCTCAACCTTTGGCTCACCTTTAGGCATCATCATTCCCATCTCATTCATTTGTCCAAGATACTGATGAACCGGCTGCATTTTAGCTTGATTAGGTCCCAACCCAGCCATAGCCATGTGGGTCAGGTTCAGCCCGTAGCCATAGCCATGGGGACCTGGCTGCAAACCATAATGGGGCCTTTCAAACCTACCCATTGTAGTCTGGACTTGAGATGGCTGCATGGCTTGAGCTTGTGTCATATTGGAGTTAGCATGACTGCTGTTACGGGCTGCTGGGACATCATGATTGTGTTTACCTTCATATGTCGTGATCACTGATTTAAGGTCATGTGAGGCCCTCTCAACGTGTTTCCTTACTGTGCATCCCGTGCTTGTGCACTTGTAGTAACTCCTGCATTCAAAATAGTAACGCAAAATGTTATTTACAAATAAAAAATGGCCACCAAAGTACTCGGGTTGTCTAACATTAAATTACTATAGTAACATAAGAAAGTAACCTTGGATTTGGATTTCCTTTAACGACTTTCTGCCCATACTTACGCCAGCGATACCCGTCATCAAGAATATCGACCTCACTCGTGGTTTGCACAACTACTCTTGGCTCCCTAATGGCTCGGCTCGCCCCACTTACATCTGCTGCATAAGCTTCAATCTTTCTGGAGTATCAAATAACATCCATATTTACAAAAAAAGAAAGTGTCAAAAATAGGGATAATGTATGCAGAAAAGATTGTTGAACCTTCGTTTCGACTCGGATTCATCTCCTTCGCCATCACCTGCCAATGATACGCTGCCATGTGTCGCACGATCATCCTCTTCATCATCATTAGAAAAGGTCAAGGAACCATCAACTGCATCACTAGATTCGAACTGTGTTGATGTCACTTCATGATTATTACCATCATGCCCCCAAATGGTTTGTTCTCCATCTTGTTCACTTAAGGCACTTGATGATCCAATCCCCGATCTACGGCTGGGAGGTGGTCTTGGATGATTGTGGGCCCCTTTGTAGATAATCTCAGTAATATGACCCTCGTGAGATCGCTCCACCTTCTTCTTAACTGGACAGTTTGTATGAGTGCACTTGTAATAGCTTCTGGGATACTCACTGCCCTTCACTTGTTTTTGCCCGTATTTCCTCCAGTTATATCCATCATCGCTATTAGAGTTACCATATCCATTTTCCCAGCTTGTTATTTGATCTGCATTGTCTTCACAACGTTCATCTTGAACAGCTCCAAAGGGCGTGATTTCAGAAACTGGAGCAGATTCGGGAACAGGTTTGAACACGAAAGATGAACTGTTGAATTCCTCAAATGGACTATCATTACTTCGAGCAAATGGTAATTTCCCAGTTGTTGGAGACGGCTGAACCTGAAAAAACAAACACATGATCAAGAAAACTATATACTAAGAGGATGTGTGGCATTGCATTTCCAAAGTGATCAGGGGTGGAGCTATGTATTGCCCAAGAGGATTCCGTTAAACCCACAAAACAAAACAATTTTAGCAAACTTGAGGTAAAATTTTAGTTATGAACCCAGTGATTTTGTTTACAAATGTTATCAATTTTAGCTATGAACCAGTTAGTAGTATTTCTAGCTCCGCTCCCGAAAGTGATTACATGCTTTGGGGAGATCAACACTTTGAAGTAGAGATAATCAGATAATAAGTTGTCTAAGATTTTGACAAATTTCTGATTTATCCAAGGATTTACAAGTAAAATAATTTTCGAATAATCAAAATCAGGAATCAGTTTAGCTAGAGCTACCCTTTCGAGATTTTTGGACAGCTAAGTAACATCCTTATTTGCTTGTTGCCTTATGAAACAACAAGAAGCTGTTTAAGAGTCTTTGGATTGCACCTCAGATTATTTGTGTCTGAAATAAGTTGTTTTAAATAAGCAGTTTGCAGTTGCTTATTTCCAAAGGCTATCAACAAGTTTAATAAGCAATCCCAATTCCCAAACACCACCTTTAACTTATTATTTGACTCCTAAACTCTCAGATAATCAAAACCAAATCCCCCCTACCCTAAAATCTTTAAATTAATCATCAAAAAGCAAGCAGTTCTAATGAATTTTACCAGTGAATTCGACAGAAAAACCGGTGAGTCTAAAAGACAAGTTGGACTGAGACCAGGAGGAATCATCAAGCAAGGTGATGACCGGTTTCCCACATCAGCTGAAGGTCTTATAATATCTGTATCTAACCGTGGAGCATTGTAACCTGCTCGTGCCGCCATACGTTCAACAAGACCCGACCTTGGCCTCGAGCTTGAGCTTGAGCTTGCTGGTTTGGTAGCCTGATCAACTGTTTCAGAACCAAATTGTCTATCTGGTCCATGAAAAGTGAACCCACCGGTTAGGCTATCATCCCTTGATGGCTCCAGGTTTGAGCCTATACCCGAGCCGGCTTCACTCAACATAGCCGTAAAGAATGATCGTGGGCTCGGGCTAGGAGGCATCCAGGCTCCAATCACTCCAACATGGTCATCAAATCCACCCATCAAAAGCTAAAAACAAACACCTTTTTTGTAACCAGCTGGTAATTAAGCTCAAACTGAAACATACATTAGCCGATTCAGTTCTTTAGTTTCTTGATTACAATAAATTTTACACCTTTTCTGTAAAATAATAAAAAGAAGGAGAACCCACACTGAAACAAGAACAACTAATGTGAAATTGCATGACAATCGATCAAAAAAAATTGAAAACCGACAAATTTGGTATCAAAATGAAACGGGTTTCCAATTTTCCCAAATATGAAAATGAATTTCGATCAGAACAGTTCCTAATTTCATTTTTGGATAATTTACCCCAATTTTAAAATCTTGAACCAGAAATGAATTCTAAAAAGAAAGATCTAAATATATTTGGTGATAGAGATGGAGGGAGCCCACTTCATTTAAAAATCAAAGATCTACAAGAAATCTACAAGACCCAATAATTATATAGAAAAAAAAGGTAAAACTAATGGTAAAAATTGAGACTTTAGTATACAAGAATTGTGAAATTGAAATCTAGATGAACAGAATAAATAAAAGAAAAACACCCAATTAAAGGATTGTGATTACCCACCTGATAACAACACACAAGAGGGAGACAAACAGTCAAAAGGGTAAACTGAAAACAGAGAACACCTGTTCTTTTTTTTAGTTTTTTTCCTTCTCAGATAAATTGATTCTTGTCTCTCTGATTTACAGCAGCTTCCATGAAAAAGTGTTTTCTACAGAGAAAAATATGGAAATTTCCTCCTGTCTATTTCCCAACAAATGCCCTCTTAATCGCTTTGAAGACAAATGTTATGTAGATAAATTATTATAATATTAAAAGAAAAAGAAAAAAAAGGGTTGGGATTATTGTGGTGGACCAGAAATGATTGGAATCTTTAGAGAGGGAGAGGAAGAGTTGGGATGAGTTATCAAAGTTTGCATCTTTTCTCTCCCTAAATTTATTGCATAATAAAAAGCATTAAAAATATTTATGGGATGTTTGGTTCATGAATTTAGTAGAAATTTCTGTAATTTTGTTTTGTAAATCTTGTATCTTGCGTTTGGTTGATAAATCACATGTAGACGTGCATGATTCTTTTTCATGTTTTCGAGTGATATTATGTATTTGTCTTTATTATATATAACGTGTAGTAGTACAAATTATCGAGATAGATAATATATCTACAAATTATCGAGATAGATAATATATCTATATTATATTATAAGAGTTGTGTTTAATAAAGTCCATTTAAAAAACATAGTACTGAAATTTTAATATTCAATCACATGTGATTTGTAAAAGTATCACATGTGAATTAAGAAAAATTACGAAAATGTCACTCCGTCCAAATTTTTAAAATTTAATCCGGACCATTGATAACATTATTTCAAAGGCTAAAATTAGTCCCTTGGGACTATGAATTAACTATGGACTATATTGAACATTCTTCTATATTATAAAATATTTATATCTTCTAGTTTAAATTATTAAATTTTAAGATTGTTAAAGTTATCAAATTATTTTTCACCTCTCTCCATATCTAAATTAATCATTTTCTTTCTAGCAGTATAAAATCACAATAAAAGAAAACTTAATATTTTCAGTCATAGTAGTATAACAAATTAATTTTTCTTAAAGAAAAGTCAATATTTTCACTCATATCCAGACATATAATTAACAAAGTCAATGTTATATTTTTCATTGTTTAAATTGAATGTAAATAAGTGTTATTAATTCAGAAGAAAACTTTGGGTACATATTTGATTTTGATAGGGTTTTGTATTATAACGGATGCTAGTCCAGCACCGGGATGCCAACGTATGATATTAATGCCAAACTTCAGTGTATTGAGTGATGTGGGTCAGAAAGAGCTGGGTAGTATAGAAATGATACAGCGAAAGACAGAACAGATTCAGAAGATGTGAAATAGATGGTTAACCGCTCAAAGTGGACAAAAGGGTTATACAGATAAGTAGAGGTCACCGTATGAGTTTCAGATGAAAGTAATGTTTATCATTAAAAGTGTCACCGTGGAAGGACATGATTAGATTCATAAACCAGAATCACCAGAAAAGTTGTCATAGATTTATAATACCTTTCGTATATTATATCTCAGAAGGTGTTTAGCAGTTGAGTCTGCAATTGTACCATTAGAAGATGTTAGCAATGATGATAAATTATATTATGAGGAATAGCTTATAGCAATTTTGAAAAGATAAGATCTTACTCGATAAACAGATTAGACTAGTCAAGGACCAGTAAAAATACAGAAAGGGGTCAGATTTTATATGAGAGCCTGAACAGGAAATGATGAGTATTTATTCAGAACTCTTCGGCAGTTGATTTCGGGGACGAAATCATTTCAAGTGGGGAAGAGTTGTAACATCCAGAATTTTATCTATAATTTAATACGAGGAATGTACAAGGTGTTATATGAGTTATAAATGGATATATGTGATAAGTTGTGGTTATAAAACTAGAGGGGTTAAAACCGTCAAAATAAAAGTTAATTAAGTTCAGGGACTAAATATGCAAATATCCCATACTTGTATATATATAGCTAGCTTTGACTTTAGCTAGTCAAAGCTTTCATTTGCAAACTTGCAAACTCACGTATTCATTAGAGCAGCCAAGTTTCTCTCTGTTTTTGATCAAGATCAGTAGAAGCAAGGTGAAACAACTGAATCTAGCAATCATACAAGCATGAGGTAAGAGTTTCTAGCTACTTTTAATTGAGTTAAGTGGGTTTTAAGAAGATTCAATGGTGAATCAAGTTTTGAGCATGTTAATGTTGTTATTACTTGTTTAGAAGTTGTTTGGGGAGTAGGAAAACACCCCAGTAGCATTAGAATGAATTTAAATTGAGTTTTGAGGAGTTTTTGGCTGAAACAACAAGTCGGCGAAACTGTTGCTGTATATTGAAGGGCACGGGCGTGACCCTCATGATCCAACCGTGCCCTAGGGCGTACCTGAGGAGGCACGGGCGTGACCCAAAAGGGTACGGGCGTGCCCTAGTTTAGATAGGCCCAAGGTGTGACTCTTGTTCACGGGGGTACCTGTGGATAAGGTACGGGCGTGCCTTGTACTTGTATAGTTTTGCAGCTTCAGTTTCAAGTATGAGTTTAATAATTTATATTATACATTATGTTTAGGACGTTATTGTGGGCATAAATACACCAAGATATTTGAGGCATAACTCTGTGTTATAACTTGATTGCTGAGGTGA
>JAUEJL010110677.1:0-12544 GCA_032274825.1 Drosophyllum lusitanicum | reverse complement strand
AATTCAAGCTTTTGCGGGTTATCGCCCGGGGTTGTATTTAAAGTGATACAATATTTTAGCTATGACAGATTATGAATAATATGTTGGAATTTGTTTAATTGCAAAAAAAAAAAAAAATTTGGGACGTTACATAAGGTGTTACAAACACCCCCTGGGACTCATCGTCCTCAATGAGGTTTGCCTCATCATCCCAAATAACACAGGAGTTGCTTTGATACCATATGTAACATCACGCCTTACTACGACACAATATTGTCCGCTTGGCCCCACTGTCTCACAAATTTGTTTCTGGCGACCAGACGATAACTTCCTAGAGGGTCACCCTCCTTGGATTGCTCCCGCCCAAACACGCTTAACTGCAAAGCTCTCATGGGATCTGCCGTGCTTGTGGCCCCAAAACGTTTTGTGTCATGTAAGGCCAATGTGTACTTATAAGTCCAACAACTCTCCTATTCACATGCGATGTGAAATTCGCCTAAAGGCATATAAAAAGATAGTCGGTTAATTTGATGTTGAGGAGGTCCATATATCAAGGTTTTTCACGATTAAATATAATGTTTAAGGGAGATGATTTATCACAAAAGATATAACATAGTTGAAATAATGTTACAAGTTGATGAAATGAAATATATATTTTCTTTGAATAAATCAATTTTACAAGTGGAAATATTACTTCCCGAAGTTTAACTTTAGCTTGAAACTTACCTCTGTGTTGAATCTTCTATATGAAAATGTCTTCTTTTCAAGAGCTTCATGTTAAAGTCTTTTGTTGATCATATATTTGTTATTTTTGTTTTCCTTCTCGAGAGTGAGCTACGTACTAGTAACATGTTTGAATTATAGAAAGAATAAGAGAAAGAAAATAAAGATGAATAAGAAGTTTCACATATGTATATGTAACCCTCAATATATAGACATACACTAGGTAAGAATTAGAGAAACAAATTTCATATTTATGATAATACATATCTCCAATTAAACTTACGATTATCTAATCATAACTAGGGGATATGGACATCTATCTATATTTATTCATAACAATATATGATTAATTATTTTTTCTCATCACTCTCAAATTCGTCGTTAATTTTTTTAACACGGATCATAGCTATTTAGTTGAAAAATCCAGTTTTTCTAGTAGTGTATTTGTAGCTATATGGTGTTGTTGAGAATACTCTATCTCACAGCCAATACATAGCACATCATGGTCGATGCAACATAAAGACTATATGTAAAGATGAATGTATTTGAACATAAAGACTAGATTACAATTATCCATTCTCATAGCTATATGTTGTCAATGAAGCGGTTGAAGTTCATCCTTTGAGCTATGTAAAGATGAATGTATTTGAACATAATGATTATTAACTAATTAAGGGTTGAAATTCAAAAAAAAAAAAAAATCCACAATATTATATACGGTTTCATGTTCAATGTCATTTGCAATTTGCAAACCATTCAACGTTTATATATCATATAAAAACAATAATCTACAAAAATACAATACAAGACAAAATAGATGTGTTGGTTTTATATAGACGGTAGACTCAAGTCAAGTCATGTCTTACAAGTGAAATATCATCCTTTTAGGTTAAAGTTGTAGATGATGGCAGTGGCTATGGTAGCGGCCGGGATTTATGGTGATGTCAGTCGACTTGTGGTCGAAATTATGGTGAGGTGGTAATTGGTCGAAATTATGGTGAGTGGTAATTCTAAGTCTGAGATTTGGCTGGAGATTAAATATTATTTAATATATTTAAAATCAATTGAGAATAAAAGAGACATAAAAAGATAAAAATGCCCTTGTATGCCATGAAGACACTTAACGGACAAAATAAACAGAAACTGTTATAAATAAATATTAATGTAATAAAATGGTAGTTAAATGATGAAACTTTGTAATGTTTATTAAAAAATGGAACCACAATTAGAATTCATGCTTAGATTAACTCTTTTAGGTTAATACAAAACATGTATTGTATATATAAAAATTGATGGGCCATTTAGGTATAAAACAAATTAAAAGACAAGGGGTATATATGAAATTAATTTCTCTCTTTCACTGTATAACCTTATTCTTTTAGTTTATGTTTATTGAGTTGTGTTCAATAAAGTGTATGTAAAAAACATAGTTCTAAAATTTTAATAATCAATCACAAGTGATTCAATATACAATCACATGTGATTAGTAAAAGCATCACATGTGAATTACGAAAATGTCACTCCGCCCAAAATTTTAAAATACAATCTAGACCATTAATGACGTTGATCCAAAGGCTAAAATTAGTCTCTTAGAACTATAAATTAGTTATGGACTATATTGAACATTCTTCGGTTAATATAATATAAGTTTGGTGAAAATAAAAACAAAAAAAGGTAATCCCTTTAGTTATAGAAAAGTGATTTTAGTTTACTTAGAAATTTTACTTTGAAAAATTAATTAAGTTTTATTTTTCAAAATAGTTGAAAACTCTGGTAATGTGTTAATATAACTGAGATCAAGTTTTCAAAACTTTTACCAAACCAAAAAACGGTAAAATTTATACTTTTATAGTTTTCATGAGAAATTTTGGGAAAAAAAACTTACAATATTTTTTAGTTTTGACTTTTCTTTAAAATATCTTTTTGACAAAATAAGTAGATTTATTTAAAGAGAAAATAGACGAAAATATAATAAACTTTGTCAAAACTAATACCTTATGCAATTAATTTTTTTTTGTTTTTTCTTTTTAACTTTATTTTTTAATTGATTTTATTCATGAGAAGGGATGTATGGAATCTAGAGAAAAGAGGAGCCATGATGGTCCCCCATGAAGATGAACACAGAATCTCATTAACATTTATACTTTTAGACAGGTTTCATATTATTCTATAAAATATTTTTATTTATTATCTTAATAACGAGATCAAGATAAATGTTAAAAACAATAAAGAAGTGAAGAAATAAAATTAGTGGATTTCATGTGTTATCTTTTAATGAGTAGAAGGATAAAGTAAAATGATATGATAAGAGGATATAGAATTTTCCATACTTTTAAGATCAATTAAGGGACAATAATGGTTTAACCATCAAAGTTTTACTTCAGTTTCGGTTTAATCATCAAAGCTTTTTTTCCAAACAGTTTTATCATAAAGTTTGAATTTATAATTATTTAATCCTCAAAGTTACACAATCTTTTTGGTTTAAACCTTAAAAAAAAATTTCAAACGATTTAACCCTTAAATTTTTGTTAAAAAATGATTTAACCCTCTAATTTATGTTAACTTTTTAATAAAAAGTAAAATGCATAATAAGTAGAAAGGGTAAAATCGAAAACCATAACTTATGCAATTAATCAGTTTTTTTAACAAAACTTCAAGGTTTAAATTATTTGAAAAAAAGTTTAAGGTTTAAATCATAACAAATTCAAACTTTATGGTAATTTCATTTAGAAAGAAACTTTGTCGGTTAAACCGAAATTGAACGAAAACTTTGATGGTTAAACCATTATTGACCCATCAATTAATGGTTAAGAACACAAATATCTTACACCCACATAATCACGAAACAGAGAATCTCTATTTACAACGGCGTTAAATATATTTTTTCTCGATAATTTGTCCGTTTTTAAAATATGGGTGATGTAATTGCGTTATTGTAACACCCCATAGTTTAAAGTCATGGTCTAGACCAACAAAGTTAACTTAAAACAATCATAGAATTTATTATTAGCCAATAACTTTAAACTTATAAGATAAGAGTTGTGTTTAATAAAGTCCACGTAAAAAACATAGTTCTAAAATTTTAATATTCAATCACCGGTGATTCAGTATACAATCACATGTGATTTGTAAAAGCATTACATGTGACTTACGAAAATACCACTTCGTCTAAAATTTTAAAATGCAATCTGAACCATTGATGTTATTAATCTAAAGGTTAAAATTATTCCTTTAGTACTATGAATTAAGTATGAACTATATTACATATTCTTCTATGTGGGACAGAGTTTCGTAAACTCCCCCATTTAAATTTCTTTTCACCCTTTGTCTAGAAGAAGTTGTTACAGTTATCATTATCACATAAAATGTCAACTACACAATGTTGTTGTTAAAGAAGAATACGTCTCTATCAAATTAGCAATGGAAATTTTTTTTAGACTTCAGTGGTGGTTGGTCAATCTCATGACTGATTCATGCATATATAATATATACAAGAAAACATAATTCTCTCTACGATTGAAATCGAAGTAAATGTTAAGAAAATCCTTAGTGTTACCATTATAATTCTTTTTAATTAAGGTGCATAAGATATATCAAAATCATAGTCGCCATCATAGTATTAACATAGATTTATCTATCTTATGAATGTGAATATTGTAATTACTTCCATGTCATTCTCTAAATAGTCAAACAATTTTATTTAATACATTCATCCCCTTTGAAATGTTCTTTAGATAAAGAAAGTAGATAGTTTGACATAGTATCACTTAAGGTTGTGGTTAACAAATAACCGAAACATGTATAATATAGAAGAGTCCGTTTTAATTATGCGTTTTATTTTACAGATCGGTAACTACGGTGTTGACTTTTAAGAGAATACGTACATTTACCATTGGTTTCGAAGTGATTATGTCGGTATCTTGCGTATTATGACTTCTCTACGGTTATGACCCGAGACCTGTAATAAACAAAATGTATATATTTAAAAGTAAGATTAGAAGGTATATATATATTCTTCTTTAAAAAGAAATTAAAAGCTTCGAAATCTACTATTTTCACATAAAAGAGTTTTTAAACTTAGCCACAAATTTCATGTTCATTATAACTTATAATGAAAACTAGTCAATGGATAAAGTGAGAAAATTTACACCAAAATATATAAGCACTTCACCAATGGAAATCGTTTGGAGGCGTTTTATATCTTATTACTATTAATTATCTTTTTAGATCAAGTCCATGATCAAAATAATAAATAGAGATTAAAAAAATAAAGTAATAGTTATTATATTATTATTTAAAGATATTAGAATGAAATAAAAATTATTATCTTCTTGCAATCCTTGAAAATATAATTAATCTTATGCATAATGGAAGCAATATAACAATGCAAAAATATAAATGCGCAAATAGATAAGGAGTTAAGGGAAGAGAAATGATAATATAGTGATTCGAAAGTATAATGGTTCGTTTGAAGGATAAAGAATCAGACTATAATGGAAAATAAACCCTGCTACGTTGTAAGACTAGGAGTTATAAATAGCCACGTGGTCAGGCGGTTTGCAATGGGAACTTAACACCATGCTCCATCATTTACCTCATGAAAGAAATGAAATTCAAGGTGGCAAACCCATTTCTCTATCTCTCTTCTCCTACTTTTTTCTCTTTCTTCATGAGGTAGAAAGACGCACGAAGGAAGGAAGGTAGGGATGAGCGTATTTGCTGTATTTCACGAATTGAACCAGTACTCGAATCAGTCCTGCTTTAGTTTTCGGTTCGATATCATTGCATTTAAAAAGATTGATCTATTGATATAACAACATCGGCTTTCATATTTAGTTTGAATGCATTTATAACCTATGTTACAATTATTACAAAAGAGATCCACAATTAAGTACGTTATATATAGCTCGTAACACTAAAATTCAAGACCAAACAACAAAAAATTCTCGTAGATATTGGTCTATGGGGCCAATTGGAGAATTGTATTGTGTTTATGACGACTTAGTTGTTGTTCATAAGAGGACTCACAATGGAGTTTCGTTATTGTTGTTAACAAGTTAAACTGAGACTAAGTTCTAGTTATTCTCATTACGAGCAAATCGTTATGTACATGTTATTGATAGCCTCGTTGTGGTGGTAAAGAGTCGAGGTTGCTCGTTATCTATTTTATTTCTTTAACCAATAACAATTGAAATAAATAATTATGTGTGGTCCAATTATAATAATTATGGGTATTTTCACTACTACTATTTAATTATGAGTTAATTAAACTAACATTATGGCTAGTTATAAAAGTTATCATATTTTACCACTAGACTCGGTCTAATATTCTATTGACTTGGTCAATGCAAAAAGTCTAGACCACCGTTACATATAATATTAGACGGAATAAAAGAAATTTGTTATAACATTACTATTCCTGAAAACATGATATACGACTGGTCTTTATGAATATTGAAATATAAATTTAATATTTAGCTAATTTGCATTACTACCGAAATTAAAGAATTGTGTAGTCACTATTGAAAAAAAGTGTTCACTTCTCTTAATCTTTAATGTGAAGGATATTTGTATTATAAAAAGATATTGATTATTTACATATATTTTTTATCAATATTAATACAGTTAAAATTGTCAAAAATTATAATCAAATATAAAAAATATTAGATGTTAAAAATTTCTACCAAATCTATATATGTGAAAGTGTGAAATAGTAAAAAAAAATCATATTTATTGTATAGATAAATTATCTAAATTTTCACTTCTAAGTGTAAAAAATTTGAAAATAATTTTAAAGTTACAAAAGTCTATGTTTTTAAGTATTAATAATTATCTATTTATTACTAAATTTACACATTTAAAAATCTAGACTTTTAAATTAATCCAATTTACACATTTATAAATGTGGAGTATTTTCTTTTTCAATTAAAAAACTATTTGTCACAATTATAAGCGTAAAAAGATTTAAAATTCTTACACACTTTTTTTAAAACGTAAAAAATAATATATTTGTTGTGCGTCATGTTCTAGCGTTTAACAAGGGAAGTAAAGGAAATAAGAGGAAATAAAATCATTTAAGAACACATTTTAAAGAGGTTTTCTTCCAAATCCTTTCCTTTCCTTCCTAAAAACAACCTCAGATCACAATACAGGAATTACCACTTCCTCGCAGTCACAATGGCTGTGGCTCAAATTAATTAGTTAAACATTGTTAACAATTTATTTTCATGCATTTGGACAAAATTAAAAGAAATGCGGTTTGATATCTATTGAAATACAACCTTAAACCCTCTAAAAGAGTAAAAGGCCTCTCTTTTTCAGCATTAATAAAACGATGTTTTTTCAACAATAAACAATAATTCTTAATAAAATAAAAGAACGCTTATATTCTTTTAACCATCAAACAACAATTCTTATCTATAAATCAGTATATGTAATATTACACATTGATAAAATTTTAAGCCTTTAATAGAAACTAGGTCATGTTCATGAGCATCTTTTAAACTCTGCTGATGAGACCGACCATGATAGCAGAAGAAGTTTAATTACCTTTGTTTACCCCTTCATTTTGGAGGAGCACGATCGGAGAAATCCACGAAGAACGGTGGCCGGGTGGTCATTGGCCGGTGGCCGGTTGGAGAACGAGGATGTCGATCCATAGCCAAAAAGAAAAACATGAACTTGAAGTCAGCGTGATTTGTGAGATCTGGCCTGCACCGCAAAAAGAAAGAAATTAATTAGGTTAGCTCAAATTTTTTAATTTTTTTAATGTTGCAACGACAAGTCGTCTCAAATTTAATAATGTATTTATTTTAGGCCTATAGGCCATGATAGAAGTAGCCACAAATTAAATGAAAATATATTTTGTTTTTTATCTTTAGCATGTTGCATATAGTGGGAGTGAAATCTTCCGGCACATGATTAGAGACAACATGTCGTCACAATTTTTGGAACGTCGTCGCATAGTTTACATGTCGTCGCAAATAGAGATTGTCGTCATATTATGTGTTGTCGCAAAAAGAATAATTTCTTGTACCGACATGTGGTTCTTTGTTTAAAATGAGATATAAAAAGAATAAACTATTGATAAAATGAACTTTTCTCCTATGGCGTGCTTAATTTGTGGTATATATAAGGTTAATTAGATAACCAACGTCCCACAATTACTACGCCACAGAACATAACCATGAAATTCCTTGTTTTAATGTGGGTTGTATGCCTATGGTTCCCGTTTATATCATCTGATACAAGTATAAACGAGTCTGATTGCCTTTCAAATAAAACAAATCCCAACTCAGAAACCTTCGACCTCATTAACTCAACCAACTTAGCAAAGCCAGGCTGCAGTAGCACATGCGGGGACTTAATTGTTCCCTATCCATTTGGCATCATGAACACAAACTGTTCTATAGACAAGGGGTTTGATATCTATTGCAACACATCCACAAACCCTCCAAGGGCCTCTTTTACTAACACAAGTTACACCTCGATCAAACTGATATCTGATTCGACCCTTAGGGCCTCCAATTTGTTGGCTACCAAATGCTATTTTCAAAATGGCACGGTTTCAAGTGAAAATGGTATGTCTGCGAATTTGACGGCATGGCCTTATACCTTCTCGCAGGAAAATAAGTTCATAGTCATCGGTTGCAATGATTATGCCTGGCTAACCTCAACAACGAAATTTATGAACGTATCTAGAGGTTGTATGGCATCTTGCTCGAAACTGGAAGAGGTTGTAGCTGACGATTGCTCCGGAAATGGTTGCTGTCAATCTTCCATGCCGAAAGACGTGAAATTCTATAAAACTCAGCCCTATACCTTGCTGAATTCAAGCAACGTGAGTGCTAAGAGATCTTTTAATCCTTGTACCTATGCCTTTGTCGGAGAGGGAACCGCATTTAAGTTCAATGGTGCAGCTGATTTAAAGGATGCTAACTTTAAAAAAAGGATTGAAGATACTGTACCCATAGTGATGGAATGGGCTATTGGTAATCTAAGTTGTGCAGAAGCCAAAGCAACTCTCGATTTTGCATGCCAATTAAATAGCGACTGTGTCGATTCTTCAATGGAAACTGGTGGATACCGTTGCGTATGTAAACAAGGCTATGAAGGAAATCCCTATTTGTCTCCTGGCTGTGAAGGTACAACCTCACTTACTTACCAAGTGTTACATATGATTCATAAGATACCATACATAGATGATCAATTGACAATTTAGAGTTTTAAACCAATTAAACAAGTTTATTTTAATAATAGATTCCACATAAGTTGCTTGGAGAATGGACTTAAGGAGGGACTAAGGAGAGGTAGTACCAAGTTTTGACGTGTTCTATGATTGTAAAGTAGACCATCTCTAATTGAAAAACTTAAGCATATATATAATAGGATGTTACTTTCAGAAAAATTGTTATATAACACTAATTCAAAAATCCAAAAATTGGTCTACTTAAAAAATGATGTCTACTGCATTTATTACCTTTAATTAAGATGTGCATTATTGGATGCAATAAATGTATCATATTAGTGGTCTACTAGATACTCCACTTGTCCCCTATTAAAGAGTCAAGGGAGATCAAATTATGGGTTGTTTCAGGAAACTGTCATGGGTAATACTGGTTAATAAGTTGTTCTAATAAGTTGTTCCAGGAAACTGTCACGGGTCTTCAACTAAGAGCTGGTTAATGGGTTGTTTTAAGAAACTGTCACGGATAATACTCGTTAGTTTGTATATATTATAACCAAAGACTCATACGACCAGAAAATACCGGGAAAATCCTTTGAAAAAAAAGTTATTGGATGCAAGAGATGAGAAAAAGTCTAACATTTAATAAATTAAGAAAAATTTGATGGGGATATGTGAAAAGGATACTTTTAGTTGAAGTATATCTTATGTAGTTATTAATTAGCTATTAAGATTTTAAATTATTTTTTAATTATAACTAATTACGCTTAACTTTATTGTTCATAATTAACTTATATAAAAAATACAATTACGTCTTTAATTTTGTACTATGATACTATATTTCTGCCGTCACATTTACCCTCCCCTCGCTTCAATGTTTCCGTCGCTAGTCAGAGTGTTGACGTCATATATCGTAATTTTTTAAAAATTCTCATTTTATTCGTGTTTTATTATTATTTAATATGTTTTTATCAAAGTTTAATATTTATTATCTTTTAAACCAACTAGTATATCATAAGGGTATTTAGTCTGCTTCTTAACATTAGAATTACATTCTTGCTCTACATAATATAGTTCGCTATGTATACTTATTTTAACACTCACTTGCCAAAATGAACTATATGTACTAGCTGATGTCATAAGGAAGTCTCTTCTTAGAAATGAAATTGGGAGGAATTGAAATGAAATAGGGGAGAAATTGAAATGGAAATAGGAGAGAAATGGAAATGGGAATAAATAGAAATGTGTGAATAATTGAAATTGATTCCCTTGTTTGGTATCATCAAAGAAATCAAACAAAGAAATGGTGGCTTATGACGTCGCCGGACGGCGGTTGCAGTGTTGGCCACCTCGTCGAACGTCGACGATGATGAGTAAAAAGCCGGAAACATAGTGCAACGGAACATCAACGATGATGAGTAGACATCGGCTGCCATTTCTCTCCATTTCTTCACAATTTGAAGTGAAATGAAAATACAAAGGAAGTGGAGAAACGAAAATAGGTGTAAAAACCATTAATTTCTCCTCCCAATACTATAACCATTTATTCTAAACAAGATAAACCAATTTTTCTCAACTAACATGTTTTATACCCATGTAACAATATTGAAATAAATCGTAGTTAGTTTCATAAATTAACTAATTAAAAAGCAGAAATTGTTAGACTTTCCTTTCAGCAACATATTTGAAATTTGATCAAGACCGTAGATTGACTTGTAACACCCTAAATGTAACGACATGCTTTACAAAATTTAGTCTTAACAAAAACATTTTAATTTTTCTATCATAGCATCGCACAACAAATACTTTTACTTAATAAATGCATAGTTTGGTATTCAGTTGAAGCTGAAAAAATTATATATATCACAATGCTACACATCGAAAACCAAATCATCGTTTATAATACCAAGCGTCTTGAATATGGTATCAATCAAGTCTATAAAACTACCCATAGGTAAATCATCTCACTAAGAAATCTTTTAAACAACATGCACAAGAATATGACATATTTCAAAGAAACCACTGTCAGCTTATACCTTGCGAGTCAATATTAGTTATCATAAAACAAACCCACCAAAACATCTTTCGACAAGTGAATAATTTATCATATACTCATGTCCGACCCATGTATTCGATCCTTCCCATTTACCCCCATTATCACTTGTTACAAACACAAGTCAAATGACAAACTTGTGAATCATCTATACCATTACATATCAAGTTCATCCAACATATCTTATATTGTATTTTACGATACTTTCATTATCCATCAATCTTATCATTTTATCCAAGTATACTATTTCACAACCAATTTATCAAAACGATCATCATATCGTATCATTTTATAATAGTCCTTTCATTTTGTAAACCATTCATCAAGCTTATCATTTACGGATATTCCACTTATGTACTCTAACCCTTAACATAACCCACTGACATATCGACTAATTATCTTCAACCAAAAACAATTGTTAGTAACGAGCGTTTTAAACCGCGCTCCGCTGCGGTTTTTTTATTTTTCTAAAAATAAACTTTTTTAAAAGCTGCTAAAGTTTTTGATAAACTAAATCAAATGAGAATTTCATAAATAGTTTTGTTTATTATTCTAAGTTTTATTTTTGTGTTCTGTTATGTCATTTTATATTTTTAAGATACAACTAAAGTTCCTTTGCTAAACACCTTCATACAAATAAAAATTATAGCTTCTACTTCTATATAAAAGATCCGGCTCCAGTTATTTACGTCATACATACCTTAATACATAATTTTTATATTTATTATATTTAAATATAACAATTCTGGTTTTTTAATCTATACTTATAATAATATAAAAAATAAATGAAGAAGTGAAAGGAACTTTTTATTTCTTACTAATAAATAAGAAAGAGAAAACATCAAGGAAAGTAAATAAAGAAGAGAGGACAAAGAAAAAATATAATGAAAAAAGAGAAAATAAATAAAATAAATATATAGAAAGCAACGTATTAACTATCTTTGTTACACCATTATTAAGTTATGTTTATATAATATTTAATATATCTTAAAGATATGTATTATAGAAAATTAAAACCCATAAGTAGTTAATAGTGTCTAGGCAAACTAAATGCTAGAAAGTGCGTTTAGACTACTTATACCGCTCATTGGGAATCAGAGAAAGTATATGATAGAACTAAACACTAAATCACTACAAATTAAGAGGCCACAAATGTATATATTCATAATATATTGTGTTTATCAAAATATATATATAATAAGTAAAAAAAAATACTCCTTTAATAATAAGAAAATTAAAAAATATATTATAATTTGGGAAAGCTACAATTCTAAAAAGTTATTAGATCTTAAATAAGATGGAATATATTGTAGAAGTTTCTAATAATCTTTATAAACATAATACTCGATCGTAAAAATATATTTGCTAAAACAAAAAAAAAAAGGTTTCAGAAATGCCAGGGTGAAAAGAAAACTAAAATATTCGTTGCCGTATAGCAATAAGAATTCAAAAGGAAAATATATACATATTTAATAGATTTAATAATTAGAAGGGAATGAAAGAAAGGTGTAAATCATGAAAGAAAGGTGTACATCATGAAAGAAAGTAAAAAAAAAAACAAATTCTTATTTAAACAAAACAAGTTGAAAAGGACAAAAAAACAA
>JAUEJL010110666.1:0-12544 GCA_032274825.1 Drosophyllum lusitanicum | reverse complement strand
GCGGTTCTCGTACGAAAAACAGTTCTCGTTTGAACTTTTGCCTATATATGTGTGTGTGTGTGTGTGTGTATATATATATATATATATACATACATACATAACTTTAGATTAATGACACAAATGGTCCCTCAACTTAAAATCTTTCATTTTGACAACCTTTACCCCTTAAGTTTCTAAACACCTCCTAACCTTAATTAGGCAATCCACTAAAACATATCACTTGATTAAATTATAATTAAGGAAAATTTTCGAACCTTTGATGCTACAGTTTTGAAAGTGTTGAATAATATATTTATAGGGTTGAAGGGGAAAATAATAAATATATATATGTATATATATACACACACCAAAAATCACTTTTTATTACCATTAAATTGTTGTAAAAAATAAATAAATGCATCGGGTGAAAGATTATGGATGACCTTATAATGTAAATTATTATAAGGGCAATAGACTAGTTCAGAAGCTTCAGATTTTTGAAGCTACTATTGTAAACAAATTGTTATTAAAATAACGTGTTTTAGATGTTAACAAATAGTTAAATGAGTATTCATTTATTGTTCTAGTCCTTGCCTTATAATCTTTCTCTATAATCACTTACAGTTTATGTAATATTTCAATAATTATTTAACCAAACCTATGTATTATACTTGTATCTTTTACATGAGTAGATTGATATAATGTTAAATTATATATTTTTATTTTATAATATAATGTTCGATTAAATTAGTTTGAATAATTAATACATATTTTATTTTTTATATTTCGTATTTTTATTAATTTTTTTCATTTAGAACACATTATATATATAATTAAAACAGTTAACGTTGGAAACATGAAAGCGTTAAAGCGCGAATATTTTCTAATTTAAATTATCAATAAAAAATAAAATATACATGATATAACATTAAGATAATATAAAATGTGAAAAGCATGAAGGTGGATCACTTTGTAAAAGGATGGAGGATAGGGCTTGATTCAATTATCTTTGATTCAAAGCCATCAGTTTTGGTACACATCGGTTAAACGAGTGGTTAACCAATTGGGCAAACAACAATTTAGTACAAAAAAGTAAAAGGTTTAGTTCACCAAAACATATCTAACTTGTCACGTTATGTTATTGTGTGTATCAAACTTTTAATTTGTTGCTACTGTATGTATTTTGGATACATAAAAGAGGAAAAAATATATAAGTTTAGTACATACAATAGAAAGTTTAATACACACAATAGCGACAAATTAAATGTTCAATACATACAATAGAAAATTTTAAAGTTCGATACACACAATAGCAAAACGTGATAAATCGGATACATTTTAATGAACTAAACCCAAATTGAGTTTCAATTTTAAATAATTAAATGGTTAGGATTTAATTTTGATTACTAAGATTTTATAATTATATCGATAAAAGTAAGTCTTTTATTTATATTAATTAAAGATTAAAGATTAAATATATAAGATAGAAGATAAATAAAGATAAAATGACTATTAGTGTTAATTTATATCTACATGTACATCCATAGACAATATAACAGATGGTGAGGCAAGCAAAGAAGCTCATCTGGTGATGGAAATCACAAGAATGATAGAAACTATTAGATCTATGGGAGTTCAGGGGGATTATTACTATATGGAAGGAGAATATTTTTGACCAGGCATTCGTACAAAGTAGCCAAACATAGAACAATGGGTGAAGATATCAACGTTATCCGATCATAACGCAGTGATGTTAGACTGGGAGAAGAAGAACTACCGTGCGGAGGTATGAAAAAAAAGTTTCTATTCTACTAATTAAAAGTATCACCAACGAAATCTACAAGGACATCGGTCCTAGAGGCATGGTCGCAATAGAGCTATGGACAGTTGGGCACCACCGAACATGTTACAATTTGCTTGGTTTGTCGTGATATTTCTTTCGGGACCCTCAAAAGAGTCTGTTGTGGAGTAGCTCGAACCGGAGGCAGTCTATGATGTAAAAAAAATGGTAGAAGATGGGAGGGGTGGTGATTAAAAGCGATGCAAAGGAGGTGGTAGAGATGATACCAAGAACTGGACATGGAGAGGAGCTTTGGTGAATGGTGGATTTGTATTAGAAAGATCAAAGACATCTTGAAATTTAAAGACACAAAGGAAGCTGATACATAGGCCCACGCCACCAATGTTTTGAAACCCGGGTTTTTAGTTGACCCGGTCTCCTAACCGGATCACGGGTCAACCAGTTCGACCGGCGGGTCAACCCTGTTTTCAGAAGTTTAAAATTTTCAAAATACATATGAGCGTATATATATGTATGTATATAAACTTGTAAACAATTACTAATCTGTTAAGAAACGAAATAATCTATCAAGCATAAAATGAAAATTCTATTGAGAGGGTTACGTGAACTCAATGGAGGTTTCTGCTCGAAGGATAGTCGCATGTCGGAGATAAACTGCCGTCTCATGCCGGTCGGAGATGACAGAGGACACGCGAATCCCTTCTCTTTTTCTATTCCATCTTAGGAGTTACCGTCGTCTGTCGAGAGGGGTTCACAATTCATTTTTAAGGTTTTGGTCGAGTGAGGGTTTCAAAGTGCTGAACTTTTATGTTTTAAAAAAATATTAAAATGAAAAAATAAAAACGGGTCAAACCGGGCTGGGTCAACCTGGACCAACCGGTTCAATCATAAACCCGGGCGGGTCAATGCGGGCCAAAAATGACCAAAAACCTGGTGTACATTAACCCGGTCTCCTCACCGGGTCACGGGTCAACCCGGGTTTTAAAACATTGCCGGCGCCACTGTTACAAACGCATATGTTAGTCAATTAGCTTGTTAACCTGGCAGCAATGTGCACTCACAGATTGCACCATGTTCATGCCCAAATTTAGTTTCAAATCAGTGATTTCATTTCTCCTCTGTTTTGACTATGGTACTAGCTTTGCAATCTTCAAATCCTTGACAAAGTTTCACTTGGTCAAAAATATTCTGATTTTAGAGTCACCCTCTTTTTTCTGCAAATAAATGAACTAATTACTACTCGCACTAAGAGTTGAGGAAGCTCTCTTTTATTGTTCAGAACTATGAGTTCCCCCCAGCTTATCAAGAAACTTTGATATAGTTTCCGAGTCATTCTCCACACTTCTCTTATGCAACCAGTCTTCTCGTAGCCTAACGTTCACATCTCTACAACATGAAATTGGAAACACTATAAAAGCAATAGTTGTTGCCGAGAGAAAATAAAACACGTTCAAAAGAGTAATTTTCACCCAAACAGACAAAATTGCTTCAATTTCGGCCATATAGTCCAAATGGGCAAGAATAAAAAAGAACACTTAACAACTAACAGTTCAAAACAGGCCAGATCGTGTTGGGTTGGGTCGACCCTCTAACACAATTTTGAAATAAAATAATCTAATGTTTTGAAAATACGATTTAGTAAATTCTGTATTACAAGTTCCCTATTTTTTATGCTGCAAGTACCACTTTTGTATTAAACAATAAATTCACATTTTGTTTATGGAATTCAAAAGAAGAAATGAAAATTTTTTAGGGTAAATCCAAAGAGGCCTGGGTCTGTTCGACCTCTTTTTTAAATGAATACTTGGACCTAAACGCATTATTACTCGCGCCTTTTGTCACTTCATTCTAGAATATATATAAACACATGAAATGTTACCTCCTCAAGGAAAGAATCTCATAATTTCTTCGCAAGTGGCTGGCATGCTTTGTGAGCGCATCTTGGACATAAGGTTTACCAACAGTTCTTATAGCTGCGGCATTAAGTAGATTTTCTAAAGAACCATGCTTCTTTAAAAGTTTCAGGGCGGTTTTCATACCAAAACCAGGTACCAAATGCTGAATTCCAGGAACACCATCAGCTTCATCACCCATAATGCATCCTACAAACACCACTAGTCTTTCAAAAAAATTTACACGTGAAAAACATTATGAAAGTTAACGAACATTTACATTATGAAAGTTAACGAACATTTACATGGCTCCGGAAAAAATACAAATATCTGTTGAGTTCTTCACAGTTGTAAGCATATCAATTATGTTAAGCTACAGAGCTATGTATGGAAAAAAATGCAGAAACATTAAAGAAAGTTCATGCTTATCATTGTTAAGCGTACACAAAATTATATAGATTCCTCCGCTTCTTTGCAACAATCATAAGCATGAAACTTTGTATGGCTTTATACATTTATGCACACATTTAATTACAGTGGATTCAAACCTTGTGGAATTCATTTATATATATATGAGGGGTGTCTTGGGAAAATCAAGTCTCACTCATTAATGACGGTCCACCCGGACGCAATTCACGGTTGCGTAAATATATATGAGAGAGGAAAGTTCATTCGAGAACCATAAGAACCGTATGTAACCACAAGTGATGACTCATTAACAAGGGTATTTTCGTCATTTATATATTTACCCAACCGTGAGAACCAATCTTGACACTTAATTAAAATAAATCAATGGCTAATAATTTTGGCGGCTCATTAATTACTAATGATCGACTCATTAATGACTTATTAACGAGGGGTATTTTGGGAAAATTAAGTCAATCTAATAACGACTCATCCACCCGGACGCAATTGACGGTTGAGTAAATATAAATGACCAAAATACCCCTATATATATATGGAGAAATTTATTTGAGAACCGTTCTTAATACGAGAATCCTTTATAGCCACCATTAATGCTCGTAAGTAACTCATTGATAAGGCTGTTTAGTCATTTATATATTCACCCAACCATGAATTGTGTGTGGGTGGACAAGTCATTATTTAATGAGGATTATTTTTCCCAATATAACCCTATTAATGAGTCATTAAGGAGACATTAATAAACTCTCCCCCATTATCAGCCATTGATTTATGTTAATCAAGGACCAACATTAGTTCTCACGGTTCTCGCAATAAGAACGGTTCTCAAATGATCCGTTCCCTATATATATACACACAAGACACAGGAGAAACTCTAGTATATGCTTACTCAGGCTTAAATCAGAAAGTGGATCACAATTATATTGAGCTATGTAGTGATCCAAGGTATAGAAGGACCATCTTCTTAGTTGTGGAAGAGGCATAACTAACTGCACATCTTCGCAAATTAGTTGCTTGAAATCTTTGTCAGGAGAAGCAATAACAACACGGTGTCCCTTTTGTACAACTTGTTCAACAAGAGTGGCAACTACATCATCTGCTTCTTCACCTGGAATCTTCACAACCTGCATTTTTGTTTTTAATTTTAATAAGAATCACTGCTTTCTTAACAATGAATTCCTCAGAAGGAATTCCTTACAATTTTACAATTTTATATATTATACATACAGATAGATTTAGTGGAATGCTCAAAAGGCAAGACTAAAAACAGCTGCTAAATGAAAGAATAAGGCCATATACTATTAACCATGACGGCTCAGAATGGGTACTTTCTGATAGGCAGACAAAACACTTCTTAACCATGATTTTTTTATAAGTAACGTATTAAAAAAGATCAATGAAAACTATATTGTTAAAAAAATAATATGTATAAGGCTTTTCCCAAACATAGCCCTTAAGCGTATGTCTATGAGCCAACTACCAGCTAACATTTTGAAAAATAAAAAGTTTAAAACTTTCTTTTTAAACCCATATTCAAAGATTCTTGGAAAAGGATTGATAGTGAAAGGGAGATGATTTGCACACAACACTATTTTGACATACAGGACAATTGTGACTTTTTCCCTGTCTTAGCAAGCTTATCAAAAACATCGTTTTCCCTTGGTTGTGTTTTGCTTCAATGTTCACCTCTATTTCCTGAAATCATTTTAGTTCTACTTTCTATCTTCCGCGTGTATTATTTTGATATACTAGAATTATAAAGTGGAAACATTCTTTTGAATACAAAATACAACAAAAACTGATGGAAAGCTGTGGTTTGTATGACTGACCGGCACATTACATTTGGCAAGGGTATCTGAAATGAGTTGATGTGATCTCGTAACTGGAGCCTTTACTGATTCCCGAGAAGCAGATACCCATGGTGAGAATTTTCTTCTGTGAGCTTTATATGAAGGCAACATTCGTCTTCTGTACTCATGACCTCCTTCTCCATCAATGACCTACAAATTGAATTATGCACTCCAAACATTAAATATGAGTAAAATAGAAATCTTTGTTAGTATTGTCTTATTCCCAGAGTACACAAGAGCCTTTTCCAGTGGAGAATTCTTGCTTAAATACAGTGTTTGCAAAAAAAAAAAAAAATCCTTTACTGGAAAGACTTCAGGTCACTAACAGCAATTTACAAACTTTACCCTTGATTAATATGTTGGACAAATCTCAAACCTGAGTTTCATGCTCTAAATGCATAGTCCCATGGCAAGTGAATTTGCAACGGATGGATATTATTTACAATATAATAAAGGGGGTTTCTCAATGAAAACTCACCATAGAGGTAACTATAAAATTACGTAGCTACCCCCAACTTTGAGCACTAGATTGTCTAATTATATCTAATTCTGATTCTTCAAGTCACTAAAATTTGCATTTGAAAAAGCATATTCAAAACACCCTCCTGCCTAGCGGCCCTTATTTCATTGGGTTTTTACTTCACCAAAATGTATCTAACTTGTCACATTTTACTATTGTGTGTGTCGAACTTTAAAAGTTTCTATTCTGTGTATCAAACTTTTAATATGCTATTGTATGTATTTTGGTTACATAAAAAAGGAAAAAATGTATAAGTTTAGTACATACAATAGAAGGTTTAATACACACAATAGTGACAAACTCCTACCAGGATGGGGGGGAGCCTCTAGTAGATCAAGGAAAGTACCAAAGGTTAGTTGGCAGACTTAACTATCTCACAGTAACTCGACCAGATATCGCATTTGCTGTGAGTGTCAGTCAGTTCTTGAATTCTCCTTGTGACTCTCACTGGGAAACTGCATTATGGATCCTAAAGTATATCAAAGGAGCATGTGGAAAAGGATTATTGTACGAGAATAAAGATCATATGGAGATTCAATCTTACTCTGATGCAGATTATGATGAATGTCCTTTCAACCGGAGGTCCACATCAGGATTTCGTGTCCTTTTTGGATTATTTATAAAAAAACTATGTAAATTTATAAGAAAACTATGTTACTCTGAATTCTCATTACAAGTTTAAAAATGATAATTATGAGAACTATTATTATGTGATGGGTTATTTATAAGAAAACTGTAAATTTTATGTACTTCAATTTAAATTTAGTGGTCAAGATTTGAGGAAATGAACTAAGGGGCTGGAATTCTAATTTTATGGATTAAATACCCCAACCTTGACCATTCGACTCATTTGTGAGCCTCCTTGTTGCTGAACCATTGAGAGATAGAGTGAGAACTAAAGAGAGAGTATAGCAATTCACCAATTTCTTGATGATTTATGGATGCATGTGGGTTTTCGGTAAAATTTGAAGTGTTCCAGTCTTGATTTTACTCGTTTGTGCTTTGGATTGCATTGGGGCTTGGCAGATTTGGTGACATCATTTAGGTAAGTTCTAACCCTAAATTATAAATAAATTCAGTGTTAATTGATGTTCTATGAGACCCATTTTTGTTGTATCTGAATTTCTAAGTCAAATGGGTCATTTTGGGGCAAAAATAGGTAAGTTAGGGTTTGAATCATTCAAGTTATGTTAAGTTGTTAGGGTTTCGAAGCCGTATCGCGGGGCGACACTTTGGTCGTCGTGAGGCGATCTCATCCAGATCAGCAAATGGTCTTTGTGCCTTGAGACCTTCTCGGTGCGAACCTTTGAGATTGCGACGATGCTTAAGTGCCCACATTTCCAGTGCTTTCATAAATGGCGTCTGCGACACGATTATTAGCCCATTGCGATGTGATGGGTTGTCCATCATGACGAGATCATCCTCTGTGCATCAAGACTTTGTGTTTTAACTTCTTCAAGTAATTTCTTCATTTGAATTTGAGGACCAATGATCATAAGTACTAAAGATTGAGTCTTTTAGCGATACAAGTCATTGTTGAGCATAAGTTAAGCCTAAGAGCATCCATTTTATCATAAGTTATTTAAGATGGTCTTGTGTAACTCTTGATTATAGGGTTGACCATCAAGTGAGCAATTTGTGGTATTGGTTGGGGCATCCTCATCAAAACTTTCAGGTGACTATACCAGTATACCGTTGATACCCTGTTTTGTATAAGTTAACTAAATCATATGTTAAATTTGGCAAATGTTTATGTGGGGATTGGGTTTGACCTATGGATTAATGTGATTACAAATATATTATGACTTGAAATGATTTGCAATAATAGAATCAATGTGATGGCTGATATACATTGTAATGCCATGAATTCTTATTATGAGATTACACATGAGATGTTTAAATGCTAGTTGTTGATTGTAATCACTTGACTTGTTATGTGATTATGCTTGTGCTATTTGTGGTCCGGACCTGTGAGTACGTAATTGTGCTTCTTGCCATGAGTAGGCATGTGGGGTTCAAAAGGCCTTTAGCGAACCAAACCCTGAGACACACGTGTGGCTTGAGGATAAGAGGTGCAATTGATGTAATCGGTTTGAGTAGCTCCATTATGACCATATGGTTCAAGAGGCCGAACCAAACCATGTATACATGAGTGGACTTGGAGATCCCCCGGGTTACGGTTAACATCCGAAGGTGGACTGCTTTATGCTTCCCCCACCGGGACGGAAGATGTGGACTTTTTGGCCACATTGGAAGATACATTGCTCAATGGACTTGTCCCCCACATCCTTGTGTGCTAATAAATTGTGTCTTTTGTCATGATATGCCAAATGTATTAAATTGACTATGATGACTTGTTTTAAATACTCAACTAGTTTTTGGTGCACTCACTAGCTATATGCTAATCCGTTTGGTTAGATTGTTTTGTACCCGCAAGAGATAGATAGCTATGGCCTGTGAGGCGGGTAAAAGCTTTGGGGAACTGCTTTTGTATATTGAAGACATGTTTGGAATCGCTTTTGTAAAATTTCTGTCAAGTCTGTTAATGGTTGTGAATCAAGACAAGTAACACCATGGGCTTATGTAAATGTTAACTTTTAAACACTCTACACATGTCATAAAGATAACTTTTGTATGTTGAAGTTATGACCGTTATCATGTTCTTATGAACAAAATGGTCAATGTTTTGAACAGTTGCTTCCGCTTTTGGTAGTAAAGTTTATATATTAATTAAGTATTAAAATGTGTCTCGGAAAAGTTATAAATTTACGATGGTTGTTACAAAATATATGCTCCAACTTGAAGGGGAGTGTTAGAATTGTACATTTAGAGTCTTTGTATATGTATGGGGACTATTAATGTAAATAGTCTATTCTTTGTATAGCTCATGTATAAATATGCTTGTATCTCGCTTTTTCAAAGGTTAATGTGAAAATCCTGATCATTCTCCCATCTCTCTCTCTCTCTTTTAGGCTGATTTCACATTTATAATATGAAAATATTCAATTTTTTAATTTTACTAATATAGTATCGGTTAGTAATGGATTTTTAACTCTTCAAATATTATTTCAAGTCTATAACACATAAAGTTATCCGTGTAATCTGTTGCTCTCAATTTTCTTACCAGACCCTTTGCAATCTAATAGAAATCAATTATTATTATTTATTTTAGTTTTAGTAAATCCATGTAATACACGGTTTATAACCTAGTTTTTATTATAATATTTTAATTTAATTGTAGTGTTGAGGATCTCAGGTTTATTAAGCCCCATTTTTATGATAACATCTACTATGATTTCAATATTGCTATCTCAAAATTTGTTTACCCAATGTTTGTTTCTAGTAGTTATATGTTATGAACAAGGTGTGATTTGACCCATTGACCCATTTAATTTCTTATACATTATTTATAGTTTATCTATTTGACATGTTACACCCACTTTATTTTTGCACATATTTTATATTTAACCATTTGACCCATTTAATTTCGATGTTGCTGTCGTCGATGTTTGATCTGGGTTAAACTTGAATTGGGCTTGTTGAATCAATATTTTGGATATTATGTTTTGAATATTTTATGTAGATGTTTAATATTATGTTCTTTTCAATATTTGATATTGATGTTATAGATATTATATTCTTTTGAAGATTTGGGTTAAGTTTGAATCAGGTAGTCTTAAAGTTTTGTGGAGCCTGCTGGGTTAAGAAACAATTATAATCAACAGCAAAAAGATGGTGATTGTTTGAGGGCATTATTAATCAAGCTCTTTTGAAGTGGGACTTTGGCAAATTTGGATTTTTGCAACTCTTGGAAGAATATAACGTAAAAAAGAGCTTCAAAAGCAGGCTGTGCCGCTGTGGTCTCGTTTATTGAGTGGAAATTCGAAAACTTCATTGGAATGGATATCGATATGTAATATAGCAAACTCATAATTATCGAGTTCTTCGGTTTTGTAATAGAATGGTTATTGTTTGGAATTTTGTACTTTTACCGTCTCAATCTTACAGACTCTATTATATTATAATTTTGAGTTGAAAAGAAACATTTGATAATTTTACTCAGATCATTGAACTTAGTTTATAATTGTAAAGTTACTGTAAGTAAGACATTTCTTAAAATTAAAAAAACAAATGATCTTTTCTTCGCGGACTTTCGTAGACCAAGACCTTCTAAACCACGTCTTTTTCTACGGACAAGGTATAAGACATAAGACGTCTTATGTCTTCAAAAACAAACATCACTTAGAACCTCTTTTACATGCTAGCTATCAAACTAAGAATGGGTCATCAGACTCAAGGACTTGAGAGTTATGTAATCTGGGAAACATTGCACAATGTGTAGAGTATTCTAAGTAATTACCCTCATTCCCTATTGCTTTCAATTCTCTCTTCTTCTGTAGAGTATTCTAAGTAATTAGCCTAATTCCTTCCCAATTGGATCATTACAGGGTGGGAGTACTGAGTAAGTTAACTAAAAGAACCAAACCCTGATTAAGAAAACAAAATTAAGATAGCTGCATCATGTTTGTCTGTAAGAGAGAGAGAGAGAGAGGACTTACGGCAACGACAGGGTCTGAAAGGCTAACTTGTGAGAAGAAAAGGGAAATCCAGTGAGCAAAAGAGTGTAAACTTCGGGAGCTACCGTCATAACAGATTGGGTTTACATCCAAAAAGAACACCCGTCTCTTGTTCTTCTTCTTGTTCAAGAAGTTATAATCACTATCATCATCTCTCTTTACTTGCTTGTTTTGGTCATATCTTCGTTGCAAAAGCTGCCCACCAACTGTTCGACTTTCTGTCTGACAGAAACAAGAAGCAATAGGCGGTGCCAGTCCAAGCATTTTTTGGGAAAGGAAACTATTAGCACATAACATTAGTAGGGAAGCAACCAACAATGAACCATAAAAGAAACCAATTACTAGATTACTACCAATTACTAAAAAATAGGTCCTAAAATCACTAAAATACTTAAAAATATACGAAAATATATGAAACGTTGAATAAGGAACCTATAATTATTTAGGTTTTTAAATTCTTTATAAATTTATTTATTTACTTTGTTTGAGATCGTTTTAGGTTTTTAAATTTTTCTCTTTTCTTTCTTTTTTGACTATAGAAGAAATAAATTTTAAAAAACTTGATTTATTAATTAATTATAAATTTATTCAAGTGTTCAAGTAAACAAACAAATGACTTAGTATCCGGTGATTCAACCATGCAAGTAAAGACATCAATTAACTAGATATCAGGTGTGTAACACCCCAATTTTTTTTTTTTTGTGCAAGGAAATATATAAATCAGAGTAATTAAATCATATTAATTCCACTAATACTCGTGGCGAGGTTCCGTTCCCGGAACTACATGCCGTACAAGATCAACCGAAAAGTTAATTACATTATAGTTAAATATGTTTCATAATGAAATAAATAGTTAGCGAAAACGTTTGATGGTAGATGAGTTACCTTCGCTCTGCTGAAGCTTTCCCGCAATCATATCCTGAATGGATTAAAACAACAACAGTAAGCATAAAGCTTAGCGAGCACACGCACTTACACACCACACTAGGCATGTCCATGTGACATAACAATCCATGATCACATATCAATTCACATATTACCGACGCAGTGCACTGAGTATGATTTCACACTTTGGACTGCAGAGGAAAAGCTTTATCCCAGCGAATATAAGATGCTCAACTCCGCACAACATAGGGATTTGCACGCTTTCGGGAAGACAGGATCGCTTGCTTCGACCGGTTCCTGTTGTGAGGATTCAGACGACCAACAGAGAGAGAGAGCGAGGACAAGAAAAGAAAGAAAATACCTCTATATTATATTAGTAAGGGCTAGTTTCGCCTTCAAAAGCTGAGAGGCGCGACCGAGTTCTAAAACTTGTACCAGTGAGCCTTGCCAATGATTTAAAGTTCATATAATAAAGCTGGGCTAACTGGGAAAGGCCTAGAGTCGACCGACCTTAAATTGAGTTGGATGCCCTGCCGCCTATGAGGACTGCTTTCAATCAAAAGGAGATGAGAGATAAGCGACTTGCCTTCCTCAGGATTAGCCATCTTAGATGAATG
>JAUEJL010110655.1:0-12545 GCA_032274825.1 Drosophyllum lusitanicum | reverse complement strand
AACCGATTTCGATCTCCAAGCTAGCTAGCTTTACGTGTAGATAACTCAAGTATACTTACTGTCCTAGCCTTTGGTGCTGCAAAACAAGTGCATGCCCACTGCCATCCATTCCTGCGTCATGAAATTACTTAAGTTGTTTTCATAATTAATTAATCATTATATATAGTACGTACTCACTTTCTTTCTTTTATATATACAATGACAAACCCCATATATAGTTAAGCATTGTATTAAATTGATAACAATTTATAAAGTACGTCAGGGATAGATCGACAAAAACTCTAGCTAATGAATCCTGACACATGCATCTATACAATTAATCAATCGGATGATCGATCAAGTTATCTTACACTAAACCTTAATTAATAAGAAAATTAAGATTCACAGAGAAATTAAAGGTAAAATTAAGGATTAATTATCGGTACGTACGCGCGTTATGATGAAAATTAAGAGTAATTAACGAACCAGGTAAAGCTAGTAAGAGAGGCGGAGAATTGTCGAAGCAGGAGGCACACGACTCCAATGGCGAAAACCATCTAGGCGGTCCACCATCTGATTTAGTTAACAAATATGTCGATTGTTGGAAGTAGTCGTGTAACGCCGCCTTGGCTTGAAGTCGTCGGTGTCTGGATATCATCCTACGAGCTTGAATATCGTTTGTGATGGCAGATCTACGAGCAGTGAAGGTGGTGCGGCCGACCACCACCACCGGCAAGAGATTGGAAGCAAGAGGTGGAAGGGTGGTTAACATGATAGATAGATAATATATTAAGGTACGTAGGGTTTATTAAATTCAAGTACGTACGTAATATGCACAAGCTAGAATTGAAGGAGTGCAGACATAGAAATAGTACGTACGTAGCGTTCCAGTGAATGACTTAATTAATTGATGGTAACCCATAACCAACCCTTGTACTACTATATATACATATACCATCAAAAATTAATAAATGAACCAGAAAGACGTATTTTCGGTTTTCTCTTTACAAAGCCAGATTTTATATACCTAGACGCGGGATCCGATACGAACATTCCCACCGTGCGAACAGCTCCACGTCGTGGAGCAAGACTGCACGACATCGAAAAATGGCGGCGGGACTACACGTCGTGGAGCATACCGCACGACGTGAGGCCTCGTTTTCACAAGATGCAGTGATTTTTTTACAAGATGCAATAATTTTAAGTTGGATGCAGTGATTTTATAGACAAGATACAACACTTATTAGCCTAGAGGCAATTATTTTTAGTTGGATGCAGTGATTCTATAGACTAGATGCAATGTTTCTAATATTTTATTTAACTTCCTACCACTAAAACAAGACAAGTGACAAAATTAAAATAGAAGGTAAAGAAAGAGAAATTAGTGGTTTCTATATGTGACAATTTACCGGAAAGAAATACAAAGTATGAAGATTTAATAGCAAGAAATAAAAAATTTCTTTTACAAAATATCAATTTTAATACAATAAGAAATTAAAGTTAGGAGATGTTTAGTAAAACAAAATGATTAAGCGCGTAATGATTCAATAATCGACTCTAAATGTGACAAGCTGTTATTCTGAACGAACAATCTGAATCACGAAAACCATTTTAATCTTTGTAATTATTTATTACATAATAAGATATGATTCTTAATATGTGAACATGTGAAAATGATGTATTATGGTAAAATATTGGATGTTTAATGATTCTCGATCTGGTTTAAGGCTGAATGATCCAATAATATATATTTTTCTGTTTCATTCAATACAGTCTTCATTCAGAGACGATAATCAAATATGCTAAATGCTAAATGATACAATATTCTATACTAAATGGTTTCATTCAGCTGCAAACAAACAGCTCCTTAGTTAACAATCATGCTAACGGACCGATATATGTCTTGATTTGAACACCTAATGAATCTAGACAAGGTCGTCTCATGAATTTCGATAGTCATGCCAAACGGAATGAAACTAATTAAGAGTTTATTAATAATATGAAAATTGATACACGCACGTATACAAAAAATTGTTGAAAACAAACAATCGAAACAAACTTTCACACTCAGTTCTTGAGTTTTTTAAAGAGAAAATGGGAAGGGAAGTAAAAGAAAAGAAAAGAATGGGTAGGATTGGCTTATGTTCTTGAGTTGGAAGGAAATAAAATGAGAGTCTCTTTTCCTTCTTTATCATCTCACTTTTGGGAGGAAACATATTGAGCCAGATAACCCCTCCTTCCCCCTCTCTTTCCTTCCCCTTTACTCCCTAAAAATATTCAAGAACACATCAACTTACCTGTTTCCTTTTCTTCCCGTCCTTTTCCTTAAAAAAAACAACTCGAGAATGGACTGTCATGCCAATTGAAAAGTAGTATCGGCAAATTTGGTAAATTCTTGAGTTTTGTTCTTTGGTTTACAGATGTTCCGATGAAGATGAAGATGAATCGAAGAACACTTGAATTTAAAATTAAAAAAATACAAAAAAATTTAAAAGTTACTGGTAACCTTCACTATATGTTACAAATTGCATACAATGGGAGAGATAAGTAGGTTTGTTGTATTTTTTTAAAAAACTTTTAAAGTTCATTGTATACAATGGTAGCTTAGATAAAGTTAGTTATATTTTGATACAGTTTGCCCTATAAAAAATGAATGCAAAATTGTGTGATAAATAAACATGAGAACAAACTGGGGTCATCCGTTACGTCTTAGCTATGTACGTACGTACGTGTAAAATAGGGATCATTAAATTTAGATCTCATGCAATCCACCATGCGTGTCTCGTGTTTTCTTAAATAGAGTGTTTTAATTTGTGTGGAAAAGTTTTTTAACTTTTTTAATCCCAAATATTTACCCCTATTTTTAAGGATAAAGTGTTACTTAAATATCGAAATTTGTCAATAAAGGTAGGGAGATGATCTGTACACAACAGAATTTGGTCATACACAACAATTAGTTGTTGTTTGAACCATCATACCCTTGAATATGTGGATAAGAATAAAAGATAGTGGGATTCTAGGGATATAAACGTCACAATCGTTGTGTATGGCAAAATCTTGTTGTGTACAAATCATCTCCCATAAAGGTAACGTAAATATCTAAATTTGTCAATAAAGATAACGTAAATTTTTTCTTTCCGAGAAATCTACAGAGATTTTAATTTATAACAAAAAAAAGATATCGGTAATTGATTGTTAGGTTATCAGTTAAAATTGAATGAGATGGAACTAAATTTTTAACATGGCAAATTTTTTTATGGGCTGTGTTGATGTGGCTATTTATTAATTTTAAGAAAAATTAAAACACACCAATATTAATCAGAACATCATTTACACATTCTCTCTATCTCTTTTCCGGGCAACAACAAGAACCTTTAAGAACATATGAACACCTTTAAGCAAACTAAAAAGATGAATTCAAGAACACTCATGCTTAAATATTTAAATAATAACATAATTAAATTTACAAATAAATTCAAATAAATATTTAAAAAGATAACTAATAATTAATTGGTAAATATTTAATAGATGAAGGGTGCCAATCAAAGGCTTATAGCCTAGCAGTATCTGGTGTTAGTGAAAGATGTCACTTCCCTAGAGGTTGAGGTTTCAAGTCCCGCGGTAGGCAATAGAGTAGGTTTAGTGGGTGTGTGTTTGACGTTCAAAAAAATGAAGACAACGTTATGGTGATGACTAGATAGCCACATGGACTGCCACGTCATTGTTACTTGCTAACCGGATAATCAGCCTGTAAAACAGGTTAACATTCCTTTTTTTGTTATAAACTGAAATTTATAGTATTTTATCAGTAAAACTTACGTTACCTTTATTGACAAATTTAAATATTTAATTTATCTTTCTCGGCAATTTGCCATTAAATATCATCAACTTACCTAGCTTGTTTAAAGCATAGAGTTCGTCGATTTAGACCATTTGCTTATCTAAATTGACTCTCTTGATGTGATGTATATGAATATGTGATCTCTACTGAAAACTACATTTATAAACCGCTTAATTACATTTATAAAGATAATCAGTTTTACATGATTGATTAAGCAGATTGGCCAACTTTGTCACATATATTTAAACTCTTGTATGATCATCTTTTTTAGTAAATACATATAATATTCTAACAAGTAAATGAATGGGTAATAATCTTTGTAGACGTATACAAATATCCAGTCCAATCCAGCCCAGAATCGTCATCAAAGATTCTCGCTCTTGTATCACTTGCAATACTACAACCCCCCTCCCCCCCAAATAACTTCCAAGTTAATTAAAACCCAACCACCATGGGTCATTCATTAGTAACACAAAATTACTACATTTGAACTAACTAAATAATTTCTCACGACCAAAATCCACAATATTTCTGCGTTTTTAGGCTTACATCACATACGACAACCGTATTTACAGGCTTATATTGACTAGCAAACACAATGAAACAATAACCTAAACTAATAAGCTTACACAGCAGTCTTGAGACCAGCTTCAACCTGCCTGCAACCACAACGTATTCGAAATGAGAACCGGAACTTCTCATTTCCATAAAAAAACGTCACATTTTATGCAACTTCAAGTACGTTTAACAGATATTAAGCCAGATCAAATTCCCCAAAAGTATAAAACAACTTGCTGTAACTTTAACTTGTATAACGAAGAGATCGCTTGATATAATAGCAAACAGGGTAGTTAAGTACCTTTGACAGGGCCTACACATGAGGCTACTTCTGTCTGAAACAGTTGATGGGGGCTTGATATCTGAAAAGAGAATGAGGATGGGTGCTTCTTCTTTACGTCTCAGCATTACTCGAGGGAATTTTAACAACAGATGGGGGAAGTGGAAGAGGGGATGCACAAGTTGATGTTAGCATAGCCCTTTTATTTGGTGGAGAAATCTCTTGATTCTTTAAAAGTAAGGGTGCTGGATGTCCAACCAAACCACTAGACATTCCAACGGGTTTTGAAAAGGCTAAATTACTACTAGAAGGAGGCCTAGGAAGCTCATGAAGCTCACTTATTTTAGGTGAAGATAACGGGGGTGGTGAAGCACTACGGGGCACGTTTGATGACAAATTTGGCTGAGAAAACGGCACACGAGAAGGCGGTTGAGGAAGTTCCGTAGAAGTAATGGGCCCACTATTATTTGATGAAATCTTAAAAGAAAATTGCTTGCTTGGCGGTAATGGACCAGAGTAAGATTGTCGTTTGGCTACTTTACTTTCGGTACTGCTATAATTATCCCATTGTGAGAATGAAAATCTTCCAGCAGAAGGAGCGGGTAACTGGATGGGAGAATTAATGGTGTTAACATCTTTTGTTGCGGACTGGATCTTTGAGGTTAAAGCAGATGTCGATGTGTTGTTCTCATGTTGCAAATTTTGAAATGAAGTCGATTGAGTAACAGAAGTTGAGGTTCTTGAATTTGGATTCCGGGTATCTACAACAGGGGGAGGTAGTACATAAGAGTAAAATTTCCGTGTGGGTTGTGTCTCTTTAAGCCTTTCAGATGCAGCATTAATCTTGTCGGGGTATAGTGGGGCGGAATAGCTGCTAACTCTAGTTTGCTGACCAAAAAGTGTCTCCCCTTTATGTTTTCTCGGATTTATCTGGAAAAAAAAGAAAGGGTGATACCATATCATTCAGGATAAGAAGGATATAGTTTATAAGCCCAACAATGAGTCAAATCAGCCATCAGGGCATGTTTTATCTCTAACAGACCAAACGAGTAAAATAAAAAATAAAAACATCTTAAAAGGAAATGAGTCAATTATCAAATGGGTTTAATTAGCTTAAAGAGTCTATTTTCAATGCATAAAACCTAGTAAATCATTTTATTCAAAAAAAAATTAGATTATTATTGAAATCATATGATTTTCGCTATCATTTTGACACTCTAAATATTTACAAGAAGTATTTCAAGTCAACCCAACCCAGCCCATACCAAATATGGTGTTTTTACCCAACCTGCCAGAAGGCACCCACATATAAACAAAATTAACGTCAGCATATAAGCACTTGGAAGATTTGCAATAGACTACTACATAGCAGTTGAATTTGTCAATGAACCTTGGTTTTTGAGGCCAGCAGCCCAGCATTAGCCTAGAAATTCATTAAATAAGTAGTTTTATAAAGCTAACAGTTCAGGATGCTCTGTGTTCGGTCAGCTTTGGCTCTGAAGTGCATATCAAATACAGTGGAAAAAATCATATAAAATTAAATGAAAAGGGTATCTAAGAGTTAAGTCATATATTAAACAACTAGCAGTGGAGAATACTCTCATATGAATCACAAAAGTAAATGCATCAGGAAGAACTAAAATGAAAGCCGACATCATCTTACCTCTGAATCTTCTAAATTCGAAGCTTGAAAATATGGGACATCTAACCTGTCCAGCTGAAAAGCAAAACATGTTAAAGGTAAAATTATTAAAGAGTGGATAATTTACATTTAACGTCATCACAACTGCATAAGTTACATTTCAGGCACTAAGCAGGATAAAATGATTTATGCACAAAATTTACCTCCATCGGATTTGGTGAGGTGCCATCATCATCAAGCCCTTGTTTCTTCTGCTTGTAATCAAAACTCAGTTCTCCATCATCAGTACTTTCATAGCCACTCATAGGTTCACCTTCTCGGGACTCCCCCCGATCATATAGCCCACTCAGTTGATAATCAATGCGATGCTTTTCAGCAACATTTCTTATAAAAGGTTCAACTGCTTCAACAGCTTTAAGTCCCTTGCGAAAGAAATTCAACTGCTTCCACGGATTATAAAGAGAAACATAATCAAACTTTTGTCCAGGCTATGTGTAGTAAAGATGCACATAAGGACCAGTCTGATCCCATTAAGTATGATCACAAAATTTTAATAAGCCTAATCATGCCTTCTGCAATCAGCTGTATTCTAGGGCCAAAATCTTGTCCTCGCAATACTTTTAATAAATAAATACATAGCAAAATAATTAACAAAGATTACAAATAATTCAAAAAACAAAGTGGTCCTAAATAAGCTTTAAACCAGGTTGGAATTAGGCTTGGACCTTAACCAGGCTTTACACATATCCAATCATGGTCCTAACCGGTTTACCGATCTCTCTAAATAATTTCATGACCATTGACGCAGGCCTACCGATATGGAACTCTTTAGACCCGGCGTAGTACCAGGTTTGGGAATAATCAAGGGCCTAGACCCATTTGTGCATAGGGTAGAAATATCAATGCCTAAAATAAACTTGCGAGTAGAAGAAAAGATGCAACCTGTGCAGCATGATGGCGAGCAGCTTGAGTTAATAAACTGCGCCATTGTCCTTCTTTCAGTGATTTAACCCGAAATACACATAATCTAGTCACTTCATCATATTCCTCTTGAGCTTCTTGCAGTTTTTGTAAAATAGAACTTTCAACTTTACCATTTCTCAGTTTTCCCTTCTCTTTGTGTTGTGCCATCATGTATTCATATACATCTCTGCATATTCATATTCACTCAATAAACTTTCACTTCAATCTTAATGACCAGGTATACAATACAGCAAAACACAATCTACCTTTTTTCATCACACTGAAGTTTCATCTCCTGCACCAGTGGCAGAGAAACAAGATAAGTGCCCATACAATATTGCCAAATACTGATAATAGCCGTGTAATAATGCAAATACACATAAAATGTATATACTGAAGCCAATATATGTAAACAGACCTCCACTTTCCGTAGCTCACTGAGGAGAGACTCTGCTGGGTTGGTAATTGTCACAATCACATAAGAACGCTGACAATGAGAGGGAAATGAGTCACTGCTCCTATTGCAACTTATCCAGCTAAAAAAAGGAATGATAAAGAAAGACTCACATAAGTATCAGCAATTTTCTGAAGTTCCAACTGCATATTTCCCAAAGTTGCTAGCACTTTTCCTGCATTGAATGGGAATGTCTCGTTAACGATTATACTCAAGAAACTTCAAAATCCCAAAAAAGAATTCCTGAATATCAAAAAAGAGAAGCAGAAATAATTTGCACGCAAGTTACCATCTCTGTGCAGAGACAAGAAATAAAATAAAAAAATAGTTGTGGTAGTTTAAAAACACTAGATTATGATACATAAAGCTACAAAGAAATGAAGAATCGAATAATTCTTATTACCACTTTCAGCATTATCGTCCACAGCGGTTTTCCCCAGTAAACAGTTCCCCATTTCATTTAGCGACTCCGAAAATTCTGAAAACAATAATTCTTTGATATTAATATATTTGCATATACGAAAGAGATAATTAAGTCACTTATAACTATTCATGTGAGATGAGATCTAACTTCATGAAAGATCATTACACATGATATATGCATGATGGATGACTATACCAATATAGATAAATTATGTTTATATTCATCAATCGCGATTGGTGTCCGTTACATAAAGTTATATTTCTCAAGGATTAATAAGAAACTTGATTCTCTTGTTACGACACTAATAAATAATTCTAGATCATGAAATCACTTTCTTGCAACTCATTATGATCACATTAACATACCCAAATGCAAGACCAATCAATAATTCAATATTTGGATCTAAAGATCTATTTTCTACAGCATACTGTTTTTTTAAACAGTCTACGGCATACTGTTACCAAAAGCATTCTGAATGATCATCAAATCAAAAGTCAATCAACAGGTTATCAGTCAATACTTTCTATTGACCTATTTCACTTGTGTAAACCTTATCTTGATGCATGATAAAATGACATTTCTACACAAACCAAGTCAAACAGTTACCATATATACTATTTGCTGTTGCAGCAGCAGCAGATAACAAGCCATCATAGCAGCTTCTCATGTCTTGCATATCCTGAAAAGGAAAAACATAATGGTACAACATAATCAGATTCTAAGAAAAGAAAAACAGAAGATGAAGTCTAGACAACAGTATCCTCTTAAAGGTGGTTCCTAGCAGCTTTGCTTCTGGTCATCTATGGAAACTTATAATATTAGGTATGCAAAATGGGACATACTGACTTTTCAAAGCAATTGACCTTGAATTATCAGAAAATCTTCAACTTATCAGTGATTCTTCTACCCACAATCAGAATCCACTTTACAAACTTGAGAATATTGGGTTCTTTTGTAAAAATATTCGCCTTAATCTCCTGAACTGTCTCTTTTTAGTGTTTAACTGTGTACATGAGGTATTGTAAAGCAGTGCAAAGCACATTGCACGGTTAAAGTTCAAAATCAAAGTAGAAATTAAAGTACTGCAGAGTTAAGTGCTGTCAAACCCTAATTCGCATGATTTACACTTTGGAGTCACGCTTAACAAATTAAAAAAAAAAGAAAAGAGCACATTCAGAATCAAAAGAAATAGAAAGAAACCCTACCTTGGAAGCCTGATCAAGCTCATCTAAATGGGCAGAAGGCTGGTGATCTCTCATCTCCTTCAAATCGCTCTTCTGCAACGACAGTTTGCGCCCAAGCTTCCATGACTTCATTGTTGTGTATATGTAATCAAATCAAACACTAGACCGATTACAAGATATGAATCGAAAGATGAAAGGCCAACGGAAAGGTAAACAAATTCAGATTTGTGCGGATGGAGAATATGAATGAATCAGAGAGAAGGATCGGCGAGTAGGTGTTTGTTAATTTAAACAACGTTCGAGTGAGGAGGAAGCAAAGTTGAAGATTTGATGGGTTTGCAGGATTTTGGTAAAGAAAGTCTCCATTAATAAATTTGAGAGTTGAACTTTGACCAGTATTTTTTATTAATTCTTTTTTCAGATTGAACAAATGGCCATACTCAAATCTTCAATCATTCACTGATCCAGATATATTTGATTTTGACAAGAAATATCAAACCTTTGCCATTTTCATCCTGCATGCTTTATGCTTTTTAGTGGGTGCTACTATTGACATGTCCTCCCCTCGCAAACCTAAATGTCAAATCAAAAGAGTTACATTTTTTATGTATCTTTTTTATCACACATGTCAAATCAAGGGGGCTATATAGATAATTAAGGAGTGATATATAGAATTACCCCTTTTTAATTTTCTTAATTTATCTTCCTTTTTTAACCACGACTTTTTTGTTATCTTTTATAAATGGTAACATACTACATATGTAACATTTTTCAAATAACTCATATTAATGTATTATGTGTGTAACAGTATCTAAAATAGGTTAGGTGTTGTTAACTGCATATATCATTTTTCATTTTATATATTTTATGAGTCTTGATTTTTTCACTGAATTTCTTTAATCCATCCACATAATTCTCTTATAAAAACATATTTTTACCTTTCATTTTAATTTATGACTCAAAGTTTGCGGTATTGGAAAGAGCAAGAATCCCACAGAAAGGCAGAAACTCAAACGAGATAGCTCTGCCATGTGTTTCTCTCTGTCGTTCGCAGCTCTTCTATGGTCGTCATTGTTTCTTCATATTTTCTGTACTTGATTTGTGGAAACTCTAGTCGATTTCATTTCTGTTTTCGTCGGATATCCTTTTTCGACGACAAACTTCATACACCTCCCACACTACCGCCTTCATCTCTACGAGATGACGAAGTACACCAAAAATCGTCATCACCAGAGCTGCCACATTGTCGCCAGAAATCTTTGGTTCTTTTAGTTCTTCAGATCTCAAGCAGTGAGAAAACAATAGGTCTAAACCCTTGTATATGATGGTGGATATAAGTTATATTTGTGAGCTCAACTTCTGAACGGCGATAGAGGAGAGAGTGGTGGTGGTGGGCAAACATAGATCAGAACGGAGATAGAAATGAGCGGAGACCTGAGAAAATGAGAGGTCTAAACCCTTCTAAACATCCGGTGACAATGGAGAGAGCGGCGGTGGCGGTGAGACTCAGATCTAGACTACGGGAGTATTGGACTTCCGACAAAGGTTGCGGCGACGAAACTCAGAGAAGCGGTGATGGTTTCCGGCAGCTTAGGGGTGAGGCGAAACTCAGAGAGACATTATAGATCTTCGACGATGGTGGTTTCCGATGTGCCCTCTTTTCTTAATTTGCAGGATTACATGGCATCAAGACGGTGGTGGTTTCTGATGTGCCATGAGAGAGCCGTGGGAGTTTGAGATGGCAACATTTAATTATATAAAAAAGTGAATCCTTGGATGTCTTTTTCTATGAAAGGGTAAAGATGTATTTTTACAAGAGAATTCCGTGGAGGGCTAAAAAGTGTCCATAGAAAAATCAGGACCTATATTTTGTACCTAAGGAAATTATCTATGCAGTCAACAACATCTATAGTACGTGTTTTGTACTCACAAAATCAATTAAATAACTAAAATACCTTTTGTTTTGAATCTATAATGAGTATTGTTGACCGCGTGAATGGTTTCCCCTTTATACATTTTATAATTTGGTCATAGAAGTTGTAATAATTTTGATGAAGTAAAATGGATGCTAAATAAAAATTTGTTGAAAACGTGTTGTTATTGCTTGCACTTAACTCCTAATGATAAATTCTTTTTTGAAAACAAATTAACAACACTTTGACTTTTTCTTTTTTATGTTCATCAAACTTTGATTCTTTGAAGGAAGCTAGCTAGCTAGATAAATGAACATCCAAAAACACAAATGAACCAAATATTGCATACTACTAAGACTCTTTGTTGTGTTTGGAGCATAAATAGTGTCACGGCCATATTAGAGCAAGTATATATTGACATTTATTTTTTGTAACACTATAACAAATTAATGAACTATTATCAGGTTACGTGAATTCATCACACAAGTCTTTCGGGAATTTACTGTGAAAATTATATTCTAACATTTCTACTTATGAAAACAAACTACTTTGCAATCCTACATGCAGTCACCACAAAGGTAGACAAGTCGTTTATCATTAAGACTGATTGATGAGGATCTATTAGACTATAAGGTATCCAATCCTTCCAACATAATATCCACACTTTTTTAACAACTAGCAAGGTACTCGCGCTATGCGGCGGCAATAAATAAAGAGGACGATGGTGAATTTTATGATGGCGTAATAAATGACTATGAGGTGTATGACTGTTGGGAATAAGTTTTATAAATGTTTGAACTTTAATAAAAAATGATAGAATATTTCAGGTTTATGTTTTTCATTCCATTGTTATTTGAGTTTCTATTTAATGACATTTTCTATTGAATATTTGCCCGCTACCATTCACTAAAACTATGGTAATTTTTTAGAATTTAAATCAAAGTAAATGTGTTAATTTTACGGAAACAATCATTTCCTTTTATTATACAATCATTTTTCTTTTTATATACGTATCTTTAAGGCTCTGTTTGTTTCGTGGTATTTCTTGGGTTTGGATTTCAAATCCTGAGTAATCATGTGTTTGTTTGAAAAAAAGACAAAGGATTTCAAATGGTAGAATTTCCTTAAAATCCTATCAAATGCTTTAGACATGGGATTTTATAAATCCTCCCACCCCCCCTAGTATTTTCAAATCTCATAAACAAAGAAATCTCCAAATTATCAATTTATCATATTACCCCCAACCCCTACTACCCCCACCCCACCCCACCCACCCCCACCCTACCTACCCTTACCACACCCCTACC
>JAUEJL010110644.1:0-12545 GCA_032274825.1 Drosophyllum lusitanicum | reverse complement strand
ATAGACATGTTACCAAAGTAAAATTATTCGTTGTCATCGTATTACGTAAATACCGAAAACGAACAAGTTATCGAGTAAAAACTATTTGATGCCGTCGCATTGCGCGGCTACCATGCTAGTGTGTGTGTGTGTGTATGTGTATATATATATTATTCAATTTTAAAATAATATTAGTTTTAACTTTTTAAATATGTAATTAACCTATTAAAATGAAAAATACATCCTTTTGATAAATATGTCTAAAACTACACCATTTTAGTAAATAAGTTTTCAAAATACACTTGTTTGGTAAAAAAAAACTCCACATTTTTGTCATGAACAATCATCATAACTTTTTTATCCCTACAAACTCGTCAACAAATTTTCTCAAGAATATTTTTAAGTGTATTATGATCCAAACACACTTTTTCTTAGTATATGACAAAAAAATGTTGTACACATCATCTCCATGCAAAACCCGTTTCAAATTAATCAAACCAAAAGATATTTGATTTGGTCATGTTTTCTAAGTCTATAAAGTAGCATTTATCTACATATAGGTATTCTAGTTTTTAGTTTTCAAATTTGGAGTGAAAATTCCCAAAATGCTACGAAAAGACTTAGATTCCGATAATAAAAACCTATATTGTGAGTTTGTGACGATAGAAAACCATCGCTTTCTCTTTAATTAAAACCCTAGTTTCCCTCCTCATACCCTTTATCCCACAAAATTATCGATGATAAGTGTTTGTCCATAAAACCACCACCATCAAATTGAAATTGTCATTGACTTGGGTTTTATTAGGGTTTACTTAATCAATCGCCCTTTCGTCTTCGTCATCTCTAGATCGACACTCGCCACTTGTCTTTCATTGCAGGGGTTTGATTAGGGTTCATTCACAAGGGTTCAATTTAGGTGGCTGCAGGGTTCAATTTAGGTGGCTGCAGGGTTCGATTGGTGATAATAGCTTTTCATCTTCCTTTTTATTGATTTAGGGTTCGATTGAGGAGGTTGCAGGAGTGTGATTATGGTTCCATTGTATACAATGAACAAAATTTGAAAGTTTTTTGTATTTTTAGGTACCAAAGTTCTTTTATTTTTTGTCAGGTTACTGGTAAGTTACGGTAACTTGCATACAATGAATCAAATTTGTAAGTTGTGTGTATTTTTAGGTACAAAATAAAGTTGACTGCATACAAAGAAAATATTGGCATAGTTCGTTGTATTTTCGTGTAACTTCCCCTCATTATTATTACTACTAATACTATTATTTATTTATTACTATTTTGATGATACTATGTTATTATAATAATTATTTATTAATAAATAATATACATTTTATTATTATTTGCTGTTATAGTTATTTATTGTTTATAATAAAAATATATTATTTATTATTTATGTTTATTTATATATAGTTATTATTATTATCGTTATTTTTCTTATTATTGTTATTCATTATGACTCATTGTTAATAATTATTATTACTATTTTATTTATTAAATCATATATTATTTATTATTACTAATATTACTATTATTATTTATAACTTAGTGTTATTATATATTAAAAAAAATAGAAAATAGAAAATAGAAAGATGGGGAAGTTTCAAAAAAGCTAAAAAAATAATAAGAACTTTATGTGTTTTTAGAAAACTGTGTAAGTAAACGAAGCAAGTCTTTATAAAATTTGATTTTAAGTTCGTTTCTATACAGAACCAAAAGTACATTCATTGTGTCTTTGTTTAAATTTGACACGACAGTTACATTTTTTTACCCGAAAAAGTCGGTCTAGTATTACGTTCACGAGTGTTTTATCTCAAACGTTTGAACTAATTTCCAAATCAATTGTATTGGTTTATTTTGTTCAATCTAGCTCAAACTCAATGACAACTCTTCTTCTAATAACTTTTGAAAATTATGATTCGATCACTAATACGAAAACATTTTTAAAATAATTAATGGTAACCCTTTTAAATTAACTTGGAAACAACCTATTATCAAATGTTTTTATCAAGTGCGTATGTGTAACCTTAACGCTGTGTTCCCGAGATATAGTAAGAAAAGAAAAGAAAGGAAAAGAGAATTAATGGGAGAAAAGAAAAGAAAAGAAAGGATAATGATTTTGATTTTTCATGTTCCCGAGTTGGAAAGAAAAGAAATGAAATTGGAGAGAAAAGACATAAGTTTGTGTTCCCGAATTGGAGAGGAAGGAAAGAAAATTGGTCATTTTACAGTATTACCCTTACTCTTTAAAATTATTTATTATGATTAAGGGTAATTTAGTCACTTACGAAAAATCATAAAGATTTTCCTTTCCTTTCCTTTCAAATCCTCCCACTTTTGGGAGGAAAGTTTAGGAGAGAAAGTTAACCAAACTTTCCTCCCAAATCCTTTCTCTTCTTTCCTTAAAATATTTCTGAAACACAAAACTTTTTTTATTTCCTTCCAAATCTCTTATTTTCTCTCCGGATTAAAATTCGGGAACACAGTGTTAAGGTTAATCTCATAGTAGAACGCATATGAATTCTATAATTTCAAGAAAAAAATCTTAGCGAAAAACTTTCGATTAAATTCTAGTTATAAAGCCAAAATTGTAAGCGTGAACTATGTACAAAACATCTAAGACCAACACTTCCCCACAATTAAATGCCCAAATCTATCTTAACTCCATTTGATGTTATGAGAAACAAAAAAAACCAAGATTGATCATCCTTTAACCAAAATATAAATGTGTAGTTTCATAAGTGGGTATTCTTGGTTCCAAGGTTGCTAAACTGAGTTCCACTCTCACTTCATAAGTGGGTCTTTCGGTTTGTTGAACAACTTCAAACTACCTAACTCACATAGGCTTGATAGAGCATTTTACTTGGTGGCATGCCCATGCTAGAATGATAACTATTGTTATAGGAAAACTCAACTAATAGGATTAGTGTCCTAGCTGCCACCAAAGCCAATAATGGCTGCTCGAAGCATATCTACAAGAGTCTGAATTGTTTTTTTACCTTGACAATCAATTTGAGGATGGTAAGTAGTTCTGAAGTGTAACTTAGTGTACATATATGTATAGAACTTCTCCTAGACTCGAGGAGTGAATGTATATATTGTCATGATGAGATAGAATATTATTTGTATCTAAACAAATTAAGAACCATCAACCGATCATTGGAAAACTTAAAAAGAATGAATGAAACAAAACAAGTAGTGATGGAGAATTCCTCTCATGAGAGGATCGAAGGAGACAATTAATGAATAGAGAATCAGCAACAAGGCCCACCCCACGTTTTATCAGATGAAGGCCAGCCCATTCAAACTTACATCGATTAACTGATATGTGTTGATTGGGCTCCAATTATTCCAAGAATCAATAGGCCGGGAAGAAAAACAGCCCAGACAACCATCTTCACTACATTTTCAAAAAAACACATCAATTATTTCTGGATTTTTTTTGTTTGTATTTTATGCCTTTTATATCAAAATATAATCATTTACTCACTCTTTCTATTCCTATTCTTGTTTTTGTGACTGTAAACGAACTGAACTTTCATGAAATCGTTTGGCGGGAAGTTCGTTTGTGTAATAAACAAACGAACACAAAATTTTCCGTTCTTTTAGTTAAATGAACGAACACGAACAAAGCTCTTGTTCAATCATTTATGTTCATGAATGTTCGGTTACCCGTTCGTTTATGTTTGTTTATATATATATATATATATATGTGTGTGTGTGTGTGTGTGTGTGTGTGTTAATATATAGTGTTTATTTGTGTTTAATAATGTTGGGTTCTCATTATAGTGTGTGTTTCTTCATTTACGTTTGTTTATCATTTTAATGAACGAACAAAAATGTATACGAACTAATCAATCTTTTAAACAGTCGAACACAGAAGCTCGTTCGTTTATCGTTTGTGTTCATTTATTTGTTCGTCTAAAGTTAAACGAACGAACACAAATACAGAAATCCGTTTGTGTTCGTTTATCTATCCTGTTAAAGTTAAACTAACAAACACGAACAAGCCTCGTTTGTATTCGTTTGGTTTGTTTACGGCCCTACTTGTTGTTTTTAAAGGAGACAATATCGACCTTCAAAGCCACTTACTAGTTACTACCCTTCACTGTTTCACTTCCACTTTTTCACTCAAATCAACATCTCATCACTTACACTCTCCAGTCACTTTAAACTTTCAATTCTTTTGCTTCCACTTTTTATTTTTTTTATACACACACGTCACCACATATATACTGCGGTTCAGAATTTATTTTACTGTAAATGCACCAAAGGCAATTGCCATCGAACCTATATAGCTTTATATATACGATACAATACACGCTACAGGTAACTCCCCCTTGATTGCCATAGAAGCAAGGGCCCCTTCATGCGTGGAAGAATAGGTGGTCTGGTCGCCGGCACACGAGGATGATTGGGAAAAGGGAAGAGAGGGTGGTGGAAGGGTGGGTTAGGCCATGAGTATGGCAATCCCCCAACCCAAATGCCACATCAGCTTTTTTTACTTTTTCCTTCCCAACCCAAATCAACAAAAACCAAAGTAGCACCCAACTCAAACAACCAAAATATTTTTCTCTCTCCTCACTCTAAAAAGAAAAAAGAAAAATGAAAAAGACTGTCATCTACTTTGGTTTGGCGGACCCGAGGTGAACACTTTGGGTGGAACCCGAAACCCCCGTAGGGGTGTTTTCTTTGAACCCGAACCGCTACGCATGGTCTTAGCGGCGCCATGAAGGATGCTGCCAACTAGTGTTGGAGAAAAAAGAAGAAACAGGATCAAGGACATTTCGTGAGAGTTGTAATTTCTCATGATTTGAAATTCTCTCGTTAATCAAAACTTATATACACTCCACATACAATAGATGGGCCGAGAGAAATCATAATACAACTAGGATACAACAAATATACACGATAAGAATGCCAAGTTTCAAAGCTCTAGAGTTGACTTTTGGGTCTACACATGACAACAAACATAACCAAAACCAAATTAATCATGTTGGTAGCATGTAACCATCTTCTTTAAATAAATCAACCAAAGTAGGTCTCTAAAGGGCTCTAAGTGAAAACTGGAAAGGCACAAAAATTTGTGGGTCCATAAGTGAGACAAATTAGCCCATGATAAGATTATAATATCAGCAGCAACAAACAATTTCTGGTAAGATTATTGTTTTTCTAACTTAATTTGTCTCCAATCTACACAATTGCACCCCCTTTTTAAGCAACTCCACATTCAACTTCCAAAAAGACCATAACTCAAGTCATATCTAGTCCAAGAAAGAGAGCCTCAATGGATCCAACTCCCCCTAAGCATGAGCTCAATGATCTTGTTTTCAAGTTACAAGCATTGCTTCCAGCTTCAAGTTCCAATGGCAACAGAAGGGTATGTTGCTTGCAGTTATCAACATTGAAATTTTATTACTAAATAATCATAGTTATTAAATGAGCATTAATGATGATACATCAATAATAAAGAGTGCTTTCATAAGAGTCACTCGACCATTGGCACACTAAGATCTCTTTAGTACCCTTTCAGGCTTCAGCATGTACATGGTCTGCTAGATCTCATGTTTAAATTTACAGTTTGAAATATATATATATATATATAAAGTAGACATTTTTCTTCAAGCGCATCCCCTGAAAAAGGTTGTTATGATGAGGAATATACAGGTCAAAAATATTGGATCTAGCATTACCTATAGGCACACAAATAAAGAGCCAGAATGACTAATTAAGCTTGCTCATAGAAATCAAGAGATCCAAAGTTCAAAATCCCAAGTTTCCTTGTGAAATAAAAGTTTCAACTCCCAATTTACTTATTATCAAGTGAGGTTTTCAAGGTTTTTAAATATAAATAAAAAAAGTGTTCAGCATAATGAAGTCTATGAACACAACATTCCATATTAAAAGTGGTTGTGTTACATGACTTGGACGGAGATCTTTGGGTCAGAAATGAGTAATCTTACATGATGCTCAAGTGTCGCACTTATTGCACATTATTGTACCAAGAACATAATGCTAAACTGTCGTTTATATGCATAAGAAGGATAAAGTAGCAGCATCAAAGATTAGTAAGGAAACATGCAATTACATAAAGAGGCTGAAAAAAGAGGTGGAAAATGAAGGAGAGAGGCTATCCCAAATATTGGATTCTATGGAAAACAATTGTCTTGCTGTAGATATCCTCAGAAATCTTCTACAGCAATAAATCGTTATGGATGTGATTTCCCAAGTCGTTGTATAAACCTCTTTGTTCCTGTCTTGGACCCAAGAGCCAAAGCAGGTTTATATTTTTTATTTATTCATCGTAATTTTCTACTACTACCACGTACTATAACATCCATATGGTGCTACAAGGAATCACTATAAGCAACTATGCAGAGCACTAATTTCAATATACTAATCAATTTACACATGGATATCAACTAATAATCGCCTTATAAGTAACAAGGAAAGACGCTAGAAGTATAAATTTGCTCGAATTATTAACATAAACATTCCTATCCTAAGTAAGACCATCTTAGGAAAGAAAATCAAGACTATGCAAATCTGATGGCATATAGAAGTTTTAAAAAAAAGAAAGAAACCTGAGACACTTGTTCAATAAAACACATAAATACTAAAACACTATATCCCAAATTTAATTTGAAGAAGAAAACAACTGAAAAACATAGAAATTCGACAAAATCGCCAAGATTTAGTTCAGAGAAGGAACCTTTTAAGCATTTTAACATCCCATCACAGCACAATTGTAAACAAAACCACTAGAGCGCTTTCTAGCAAGCAGGTTCCATTGAGGCGGGCTATCATCGGGTACCCAAGAGTTCAACTCTATTATTCCCCCGTAAGAAACCCGGGGCCCACCAATAACAATCAGCTGATCACCACAAGCCCGAAATGCAAGTCCCCATCCATTCATAGAGCTTGCTCTTTCAGGCAGCCCGCCCACTCTGACCCAAAGATTCCGACCCTTATCATACTTTTTCACCTCCTGTTCTTCATAATAAGCTGCGTATAATTCATTCTTCACAACTGCTAATAAAGGAGGTGCTTTGGCAGTTGCAGGTGCATCTTGACCCCCTGCACCTATTAGTACCGGAAACATATTGGGAATCTCGGTCCAAGTATGCGTTCCCAAATCATAAACTTCACCGCATGTAAGCTCGTTATTATTTTCTTCACCTATTCCACCAATAACATAAAATTTTGAATCCATAAATACCCCTGAACACATTTTCCTCGGTTTATTCATGTCGGGCAGGGTGACCCAAGTCCCGGTTTCTGAATTATAAAGTTCAGCCGAGCTCAAGATGTTGCCAGATGGACCACACCCGCCAGCTACAATGGCTAACTCACCAAGACTCGCGGACCCAAAAAGACATCTAGGAGTATTGGTCTTTGAGCCAGGTGACCATGAGTTAGTTAAGATGCTATATTTATACACTACATGTGTGTCTATTTCTTTACCAAACACCAGCAGCTCGGTGCCTACAGCTAACGATTCTTTATCTGAGCACATGAAGCATTCGTTGCAGTCCATGGTAGGAAGACGCATCCAACGACGGCGGATCGGGTCAAATGCTTCCCATTCAAAAAGGTCACATGAGAAATAGACCCAATGTTCTATAATACCCATTAGTCTTCTTAGCCTATAAAGCTCACCACCACGAACAAGGGACCGAAAACTGCGGTTTAGTGAGGCAATGGAGCCATAATCAGATCTCGAGCTGTGTAAAAGGCAGTTGATCGAGTTGTCTCGACCTATTTGGTTGATTAATGAACTACTAGTATCTGACTGATCCTCTTGTTTTTGGTTATCTGATTGGTCAGTTTCAGAAAGTGAAATGACTGAAACACTCATTTGTGTCTCGTTCTCACACTGTTTCAATGATTTTCTCAATCTGTTTGTTGTTTCTCCTCCATCTTCAAGGCAACGTTTCCCTTTTGAATGCTCGGTGACACAGAACGCGTTATAAGTCCATTTGCTTTCTTGTTCACAAGCACTTGGTAAGTCTCTTGAGACAAGAAAAGTTGGACCTTCCAACATGATTCCTATTTAAAACATTGAAATTTATTGTGTCACGAGAATCGAATTACAAAGAAAAAAGTGATAAAGTTAAGAAGACTGTAGACGTGTGCAAAGTAAACCGAATCTATAATGTGCAGAATAAAGAACACCAAGACAAACAAAATACCATCTTTTAAACATTGTAAATAAAGTACTAGACGTTAAGTATGATACATGGAAATTATCATCCAATTAAAATATAAGTAAATTTAAACAGAACAAATAGATCTATATGAAAACTACGAATTGACACTGTATTTGTAGTATTCTAAAACATTATCATATCTCTTGATGTGCCCTAAAACATTATTAAATTCTAAATAGGTTAATTTGCCAGTTTTGGATAAGGGTTATTAGGATCATCAGCGTGGACTAATCTAAAGCATATTAAATCCAATGAAATAACATTCCTAGCCCGAATGAGGCAAATGAATCTTATAAGTGAAATTTATGATATTTGGAACCTTGGACAATTCAATTTCTAATCACGAAGAGAGGCATTAGAGGTAGCAAACATAATTAACAGAACAGCCAAGAAGAAGACGCCGTAGAAACAAAATGCCACATCTTTAACTTGAACCAAACATCAAAAACATTTGAAGGCAATCTTTAATCAATACCCACAAGAAAACCCCAAATCACAATCCAAAACATGAAACAAATGGACTCTGATTGACATAATTATTTTCAAAACATTAAAAAGATTGAAAGGATAATTAGAATGCCAAAAGCCCTAAACTGAAAACCCCAATTTAGGATTTTCTTGAATTCTATCAAAAACGAGTTACCTTGATACAAGCTAGGAATGATCTTCATTTATTGATTGCTGAATTTAAAAAATTTGGGATGAATTACAGATAGAAGCGATAGCTAAGATTTACATAAAGAACAAAATCTCACTGCTGGAGCATAATCTAAAAAGGGTGAACGGACGATCTGTAAGTCTGTAAACACAGCCCACCAAAAAGAACCCAAAATGGAATCCAAACATGCATGCATGACTTGAATTGACATTAATTATATGTAGGAGATCAGCAGAAATACCTAAATTAGAGAATTCCCGAAATGGGTGTTTCCTCAATTTCACCATAAAAAACGATCTTACAACAAATTGCTAAAAGCGATAAATCTTACAATCAAATCAGAAATTAATACATCATCCGCACAAGGTAGATTCAAGAAACAATACAAGAGCCAGCGAAAATCAGAAAGAAAAAAAAAATCCTCAGATAATTAATCGCAATCAACAATACCCTTTTCCTTCCAAAATTCTGGATTTTGCACAATCAATTAAAGAAAAACCAAAGATCATGTTAAATCAACAAACAGAAGTCGTAATAAAACAGACAAAAAAAACTTACGGATTGTCACAGAGATGAGAGCTTAGTTGAGAATTCTTGATTATAACATAAGAAATGAAATTGAGCTGCAAAATTGCTTATGGGCAGACTTTAATTCCTCCTTTCACCGGTGTCTCTCTCTCCCCCTTTCTGGAACTGAGGCCCCCTCAGCGCTCGCTCCCCACAGTTCTTGATTCCCCTTTTCTGTAAATAGAATTATTATGAGAATATTTTAATTTCCTGTAATTTTTGAGTGAGTTGGAGAGATAGATAGTGGGGAGTATTTATAATTTATAATAATAAATAAAAGGCAAAGCTTGAATATATAAATTGCTAGTAGACAAATAAGAGCTGTAGCTTTAGACGCCATGTGTATCCCTTCTTTTTTTTTTTATTAATTTTTTTTAAAATAAATATTCACCTGAATTTGCACACTACGATTTTCGTTTTTCTCTTGATTGTATTTGGATTCTGGTAAAGGGCTGTTAAAGAATACTTAAAAGATATAATACTTTTGCTATACTTTGAAAAACTTAGTAAATATGAAGATCGAGTTATTATTTCCTTTCTTTCTTTCTTTTTTTTCCTTAAAAGATGTAATACTTTTACTTTGCATTTTTATTAAAAAATGATAACAATAATAATTTGCTTATTACAAAACTAAATGTTGAAATTTAAGTTTGGATTACTAATCGTTGTAATTATAAGCTAGGTAGGCTTCGATGTCTTGGGATAATTGAGTTAAATGACTCTGGTAGTCCGGTGGTTGGAATTGTAGTTTGATTTCATTTCGGTTCATTCATCTCTTTTTTCTTGTTTTGAGTTCTATTGTCTTTAATGAGTCTTCTTCATGAAGACTTTAATATTGTAAGAAGTTTGGTGTTTTTCAATAATAAATATTTGACCATGATTTTCCAGGAAAAAAAAAACTTAATGTTGATAATAGGGTAGTTAACGTATTTCCTCTACTCGCATTGTCTTCGTATAAATTTGAAAACAACTAAGAACGTAAATATCATAATGGGTATACTTGAATGTCCGTAGTTGTAAAATATATGATACTAGTTACACTGGTTTTTAGTGCAAATTTTCACATTCCGATGATGTCTTTTAGTTTCCAACGAATGTTTTCTTGTTTTCGGTGAAGGTTACCCAGGTTCCTCGTCTTCCCTCATCATGTTTTTTTTTAGAATTCATCATCATCTTCAAAACGAACCAGATCTGAAAATTCATCATCCTACTTAATTATTTCTTCCTACAACTTCGCATTTTGCAAGTTCTTTTAATAAGGTCTTATATTCATCAAAGTTCCTCCCCCTTGCTCCATAAATTTATGGGAGCCTGGAACTATTCTCTTTGACTTCTTTAACACTTCGATTGATACTTTCCCTAACCTAGCTAAACAACCTCCTTATACATTCTCTGAAATTCAGTATTGGACTAATTAGAAAATATTCACTAAACAAACCTTCTCACACATTCAGAAATTTCAATATTGGACGGATCGAGGCAAAAGACGCAAAACAAACTCCTCACACAACATCCTTCGTCGCACCCCCTTCTTTTCTTCAAACCCGCTCCATTTCATAAGTAGAGGTTTCTACTTTATTGGAGCCTTCCAATACTTGTATCTTTTTATCATTCATTTCTTTAAAGGCTATTTTGAGTCGACTTTTTTCCTTCTTCTATATCAATAGTCTTCAAATTTTGGTTTTGATTTAACTTGACTATTTGTTCCACTACTATCGCTACCATTTTCTCTTTCTCTTATGACTCTAGTTGAACCGGAGATGTGACTGAAACATGAAAGATATTATTAGGTATAGAACTGCAATCAGCTTCCCTCTAAATGTAGTATGAAGATTCATCTTGTCTACAATAAATTCTCTTCACTTCATCCCTACACAAAAATAGATAAATTTTTAAAAGACATAGATGTGTGTGTGTGAAGACTCCATGAAGAAAATATGTAAAAACAGTAACATTGATCAAATTGTCCTTATTCTTTAATTTGAATATAACATAAAACTATAAAATTTTAAATCAAAAAAGTTATATATAAACGAATACAAAAACAAGATGCAAATAGTAGATGCATTACTTTATTGGATGCATCAATTAAAGAGAATATGCATCTAACTCTTGTATCTATTAAATTTTCAACGACTCAAATCTATTCTCTCAATTCTTAGTTAATCTTGCCTATACACACACATGTGTGTGAAAAAGTTTATTTGAGAACTATCATTATTGCGAGAACCAGGTGTAACCACAAAAATGACTTATTAATAGGAGCATTTTGTTCATTTATATATTTACCAAGTGGATGAACCGTTATTAACAAGTGATACCTAATTTCTCAAAATACCACTCAAGTCATTAATGAGGGTATTAATGAATCATTATCATTATTAGTCATTGATTTATTATAATCAAGGGCCAAGATTGGTTGTCGTAGTTCTCATAATAATAACGGTTCTCAAATAAACTTCTCCCTGCATATATGCAGTGTGTATGTGTTTTTTAAATTGTTATTAGTTTAGTTCTACTCCCTACATAGATGGCACAAGTCACCTATTTGTTGTTCCAGTTATGGCTTAGACAAGCCAATACTAATACATACATGTTCATCTAATCCTTTTTCGTTTCTTACTTTTACATGTTTAACTAAAAGATTGGTAAAGTATGTACGTACTTACCTTCGTCTTAATTAAATTCAATCTCATTCGATCGACATGGCAACATTCTTCGGGATATTCATCCTATACAAGGCAATGGTGTCTTTGAGGGAATGCAGGAAGTACTGCTGCACAGGGCCCACGTTTCAAAGGGGGCCCATATATATATATATATATATATATGAGGAAGGGCCAGACGCAGCGACGACCCGGGAGTAGCTATCAAGGAGACGAAAAGCTCCGTGAAGTAAAAGAAGCTCAAATCCATGCATTAAGCCACTAATCCCTTTTCTAGCAAAGTCCCATTCGCTTTTATGTTGGATCGCCGGCACAAAGTCTGGCACTCCGCTGTGATAGACCGAAGGTATGGACTTTGTCACTGATAGTGTAACGACCCGAATTTTTGTAATAATACTATTATCGAGAAATAGATTATTATTTTCGAAGTTCAACTTGTTTAAAATAATAATGGAATAT
>JAUEJL010110633.1:0-12545 GCA_032274825.1 Drosophyllum lusitanicum | reverse complement strand
ACAAGAGTCCTTTGAAAATCACAGTCCTTTGAAAATCCCATGTTACCAAACTACAAATCGTAGAATTTTAATTTAGTTAGAGAATCATACCTTTAACATATTTATAGAAATAATTGATAACAAGTTTGTAAAGGTATAAATGTTATAATTGTTGTATGCAAATGATCTCCTTTTATAAAATATGATATTTTAGTTTTTATAATCTTGTAACCATTAAAATATTTTAATTACATTTTAAAGTTTAATTATATATATTCTATATTTGTAAATGTGATTTTAGAAATAAAAAACAAGTTTACATCCTTTTTTTTATAATATCGTTTTAAAACATATTTTTTAGTCATGAAAGAATTACAAACATCTTTTAACTTTGAGCTTCATAATGTATAAGTCATGATTTAGGTAACATTGCATCATTAGTGTTTTAAACTTAAAAGTTGTGAGAATGGTTTATATATCTTAAATTTGTTGCATAATATAGTTATTTTAAACATCATCTTAATCTTAATCTTAATCATCGGTTGAACCAGACCTTTGAAAATCTCAAAAAATAATTGTTAGAACAAGACTAAAACGAATCTCAAATTTGGCTTTGGTAATCGAACATATGAATCAATGGAGTTGCTTTTCAAAAAAATCTTGAATCGACAAGAGTCCTTTGAAAATCACAGTCCTTTGAAAATCCCATGTTACCAAACTACAAATCGTAGAATTTTAATTTAGTATTATCGTCATCGTCGTCGTTGTTATTATTACTGTTAATATTATTATTATTATTCATTTTGAATATTTTTTAAGAAGAAAGTATAAGTCAACAGTCATATCATTCCTAAGTCACCGTCACGTCTTCGAAATGGGTGCCACGTTAGCATGTGACATAGTATATCATGTTTGATAAATTAAATGGTAACTTTTGAAACTTCGGGTAATTAAACGGTAAGTTTTAAAGTTTGATACTCACAATAACAAAACATAACAAGTTGAATCCACTATGCCCTATTACAAATTAGTTGGTTGAATGTTTTATCTTTTAATTTAAAAAAATTTTAAAAACCACTGACCAAATTATTTGAAAGTAATTAGACATTTACAAATTATTTTAATAACTTAACCTTCTTAATAAAAAAATCTTTAAAAATAAATTCGATGCAAATAAAATTTCAGTTATAAGATAATAAAAATGTATGTATAATTGAAACCCTTTTACGAGTTTTTGATAAATAACTCATAATAAAAATAATTGAACTTCTTCTTTTAAATCTACAACTCATGTCCACACCTTTTACTTGGATCCATGTTTCATGACCTCTTTGTCACTTAGCTTAATAGCTTGTATGGGAAAACAGACAACGCGTCAATCGTGTCGCTTATTATTATTTTTTTTAATAATTTAAAGAATAATACCTTTATTAAATATGCTGGACCCAAACATGAAACATATCAGGAATTTTATTCATCTAGAATTTATTTTGCCTCAGCCCTCAAGCACCCTATTACAATGTCAAAAACAGAATTGAATTTTCCAGGAAACTGACTCATTTCTCAATTTAACTAATTGGTGACAGGAGTACCCCCAAGAAGATGTTCAGCAACAAACAACCATAAAAAAGATTCAATAACAACATTTAAAAAAAAACATAGAAATTGACATAAAAGAACAATTAAACGCGCAGGTGATCCATGTCTATATCTCCTCCAAAGCCTGAAGAACATCAGCCTCCAGGTCCTCATAGTCTTCAACTCCAAAGCTGAAGCGAACCAAATTGTCCATTATCCCGTATTTGGCCCTCTCAGATTGACTAAGATCCCTGTTCACAAATATTATCCATTATTATTATGTTCCATTTCCACATTCAGTTCAGCAAATGTAGCAAATATGCATACAGAAACTAACCAGTAAGACATTATGGCTGGCTGATCCACGATGCTTTCGCAGCCACCAAAAGATGGCGCAATATAAGGGATCTTTAAGGCGTCAATAAATTTAATGGTGGTATATAAGTCACCATCCACCTAAATTTACACACATAAAATTATCCTCTGAAAGTAGAGCATAGTTTATGAAGTTAAAGACAAAGTAAAGAATGGAGTTGACCTCAAAACTGACAACACCACCATAACCAATCATCTGTTTCTTTGCAATTTCATGCTCGGGATGACTTTGCAAGCCCGGATAATAGACACGTTTCACCTGTAAGATTAGCAAAATACTTAATATCACATCATCAGCATGAGATGGCAATTTTGATTCATTTACTTAGAAATGGATTACAAGCCATCTAGAGTGTATTCTTAATGAATACATGATACAATCCTCTAAATCATCTTACACACCTTTTTAGATTTTACTATAACTACAAGATTTTACAAACATTTTTTAATAGCAAGTGCTTGTAAAAAAAAATAGATAAAAGTATTTGCGGGTCAACCTTAACCAACCCATAGTATGAACTTACAGATTTTGGCCCACACCCCCTTTGACCCCTCAAGAACCCACCCAACCCAGCCTACCCACTTATCACATCTTGTTGGTGCCCAAAAGACATTCTCTTTAAAATAACGCTCTCCTATGGCAACTTAGGTACCTTAGGATGTGCCTCTAAAACTTCGGCCATCCTCTGCGCAGTAGAATTCTGCTGCTGTACACGTAGCTTCAGCGTTTTCATGCCTCGAATCAATAGATATGCAGCATTCTTCAATAAAAAATGATTATTAAGACACAGTTAATGTCGAGTATAATGTTAATAAATGAAAAGCTGATTACTGAATATCCTGATGACAATGTAGGATACTTACAGGATTGAGAGTGCCACCTAAAACATGATGCAAGTTACGAATTTGAGAAATCAATTCAGTAGAACCGCTAACACAGCCAGCAATCACCTGAAAAACAAAGTATATAACTTCAGTATTGGTTCATTCGAACTAGCTAAATTATTCTCCATGCTAGTAAATTAGATTAGCTAAAAAGCATATGCTTACATCATTGTGACCACCAAGATACTTAGTTGCAGAGTGTAAAATAATGTCAGCACCAAGTGCAAGGGCCTTCTGGTTTAGAGATGTAGCAAATGTTCCATCAATGCAAACCACAGCTCCTTTAGCATGACAGAGCTTTGAAACTAACTCAATGTCAACACATCTTAGAAACGGGTTGGTTGGCGACTCGGTGAAGAAAAGACTAACCTGCAACATTAAATCACATACACATTAATTCCTTTCTAACTTACATAAAAGCAATAAAGATGGATTCAACTTTGTACTACTGACTTTGTGGTTATCTAGAGCAGATTCAAGTCCAGCAATATCTGCAGGGTCAATGACCGTAATCTGCATATCAAAACAAATAAAGCATTGAAAAGATGCACAACTATTGCCATGTGTTACACACTTACACTAAGAAACATAGATCATGAATCATACCGTGATCCCCATCTTAGGAAGAAACGTCTCAATGAAAATCCTAGTTTTCCTGTAACAATCAGTAGTAGTGATTATGTGCCCCCCAGCTGGAACCAGAGCTAACATCATGACAGTGCTAGCACACATTCCTGAGGCCAGTACCAAGGTTGATTCAGCTCCTTCAAGTGCACTGTTTTCCACAAATCACAGACTTTCACAGAGTTATTTTTCCTCGATAGAAAAGAACTTAGCTATTGAATGGGCAAACGGATAACAAACTCGGACATGGATAACAATACCTTATCTTTTCCTCAACAACTGCAGTAGTAGGATTCCCATAACGCCCATACTCAAAACTAACATGTCTTTTTTCCTGTTATAAGATCAAAGATTTAAGTTACCAAAACGATGCCGGTTAGCAAGCTAATGCAACATAAAAGCAGTATCCTTGGGTACTATGCATGAGAGTGTATGGATGTATGTATGCAAAGAGATTTTTGCTACTTGAAAAATCAAATGCTTAAAGGCAAAGTCAATGATAGTTAGGTAAATTTGACCTTACCTGATTATCCAAATTTCAACATTTTAACTCTAAATCTAAAAATCATAATTTCAACAAGTTTAATATAAAACTCAACTTACTAAAGTCGCATTAATCAATTAAAGTAGGTTGTAAACCAGTATACGCAAGTCCAAACACCCCATAGTAAAGTAGATAACCTATACAACTTAAAGAACGAGACTTGAGAACAAAAAAAAAACCTAAAAGGTATGTATTCTTTTCAGAAACATCCTATACAATGCAAGAACATGATGTATACCTTGAAATCAATGAGTTCAGCAGATTTCTTGAAGAAGTAAGCAGTTGTATTGACCACTGGGGTAGTTATTGCATCAGTAACAATGCCGCGACCCAATCTTTCACCTACCAACAGCATTAGCAAGTTATTATTTTTTAGGAATAAGAATAAAAAAGGTAATTTTAATTTGTAAAAATGTCAATCACAACTCACTTTTTTATAATCAATTTCCATAATTTTCATACTTGCCTTTTAATTATGTTTCATTGTTTCAACTTTCCATAAGTTAGCCATTTTTAAAAACTAAAAATTACCTTTCTTCCCTTTATCATTTTCCTAATTTTTATAGCCAAAAAGAACATTTTTCACCAATTTCATAAGCATCAAAGAAGCAGATTGCAATTGGATTAGACAATAAATAGAGGCAATATAAGAACTATAGCTGATTCTCCTGGACTTTGAATAAATGGATAATTGCATCAAATAATGTTTCTTTAATTAACGATCATAATCCATGCAAATATGTAAAGTATCCGATACACATCAATAAACAAATAAAAATCGAGAGAGTGATAAAAGGACATACCAGCATGAATTGCAACGCTGCCATCGGCTTTCAAAAATGAAGGCTTATGAACGTTTTCCATAGCCTCAAACTGTACAAAAGGGCTACCATTACCAGAACCTAAATCCTTATCATTATTGTCAACAACATCTTCACCCGCGACGAACGGGGCGGAGACGGCGGCGGCATCAACGGCCTTAGCCGCCGCCGCCGCCGAAGAAGGAGGCTGATTGTTGGACCAAGAAGCAGCAACAATCTGAGCAACGCCGATGTTGCTGCAATTCCTCCGAGCCTTGTTGCTGAGCTGTCTAACGAAGTTAGGAGGAAACCTGAGGATGAGAGAGGACATGCCAAACGATCCTTTACCGGAAGCAGCACCGATCTTGCAAGAGAAGCGTGCGCCGTCGGGATGGGGGATGGCGCCGGAGAAACCGGGATCTGAACGGCATTTGAAAGGAAGGGAAACCCTAGAAGCACAGCTGGGCATAGCCATTTTTGAGGAAAATGGTAAGCTCAAATAGCAATCAGCCGTCTTGTTTGAACGAAAGAAAGAAAGAGAGATTTGAAATACAACCTCAGGCGACGATCTAAAAACAATGAGGCGCTTCGAGGGTGGTTACTTTATAGGCCAAAATGAACAGATCCAATGGATCGACGACGACGGGGGATTTCTCGGTGACACGGCTGTGAGCGACGAGGGTATATTTGTCTTTCACTCTACACATAATAGCTAAGTTAGGTGATGTTTGTTAAAACAAAATGATTAAGTATCAAATGATTCTATAGTCTGAATAATTCAAAAGCTCTGTATGAAACTGCGTTTGAATGAGATATGTTATTTGATAAGGGTTCTCAATCAATAATCTGAATGATGCAAATTACCATTTAAACCTTAATATAGATTTATTATATTATAAGATATGATTGTTTAACAAAACAATATGCGAAAGAATGGGTATATAAATACTTGTTGCTTAATGATTCAGAATTTACTTTAAGGTGGAATGATTCGCATGGTTTTTTTATTTTATTCAGCACAGTTTTCATTTAAATGCGGCAATAAAGAACGTTGAATGCTGACCGATTCAGCATTCAATGTTGAATGGTTCCATTCGGCAGCAAGTAAACAACACCTAAGAGTCGGAGCAGTGATTACTCTCCATCACACCCACCACATCGTCAAATCAGTTTTTTACTCTCATCACTCAAGTTACCACTCAGTCTCATAATGGTCAATTTCTACCACACCAAATTTTGAGACCCACCTAATACCTATTACCAATCAAAACCAAACAAAAAAGAAAAAGAAATGAGATTGAGAGAGTGTTGGCTCACAAAACCAACAACGCTTCCATTTTTTTTCGGCGGTAGCCACCACCCACAGCCATCCACCACACCGCCAAGGTGTGGTATTTTCTTTCTCCACTGGAGGCTCTCTACGCAGGTATGGTCGCCCACTCCGACCTTTCTAAGTATTGAGATTCTCTAAATTGATTGAGCACAACATAAATGATCATGTTTTCTAGCAATAAAAATTAGTAAACTCTTATTTAAAAATAATCGGTACTATTCACCACACCGTCAAAGTGTGGTATTTTCTTTCTCCATTGGAGGCTCTCCACGTAGGTATGGTTGCCCACTCCGACCTTTCTAAGTATTGAGATTCTCTAAACTGATTGAGCACAACATAAATGATCATGTTTTCTAGCAATAAAAATTCGTAAACTCTTATTTAAAAATAATCGGTACTATTTGTAAGACCTATTGATTTGGTTTTTGTTATGAGAGGCCATGATTTCCACAACTTGAGAGGATATCAATATTCCTTCCATCCTAATCCATTAAACTATTTTCGTCTGTTGTAAAATAATTGTTCACTTTTAGAAAAAAAAATTGTCAATAATTATTACCTTTTCAATTTTACCTTTAACAAGTTATCATTATTTTTACAAGTCAACAATGTATTATAAATAATACCAAAAGTGATATTTTTACTAATTGATCCCTGCATTATTTGTACTATTTTAGACTGTGTTTTTGTTATTTATGAACAATAATTTTAAGACGGAAAAAGTATCTAAAAGAAACGTAAGGTTAAGAATGTTTTCTTTCTTTAAGTTTTCTCTGTTTTAATTTTATTGTTTAAGTTTTTAATTTGATCTTATCCTAAAGTTTTGTTTATTTATTATTTAATTTCTTAAGTTCTATTTGGAATATTGTTTTGCTCTTTTGGTTGCTTTTGGTTGGTATGATCGATCAAACACTATATTTCTTTTATTTTTACTGTTATGTGTGCTTATCAATGATCCTGTTCCTCTTCATATCAATTTGTTCCAAACTTTAATTTTAAGTTCATTATGCTTTCCAAATTTGGTGGTGAATCATGGTGGTTGAAAACTTTTGAGAACACTTACACTGTGTTCTAAAGTTTGATTTTGAAGGAAAACTTCATTAATTTACTCTCATACACTTTCCTTATAAAAGTAGGAAGATTTAGATTGAAATAAAATGAAAATTTTTATGATTTTTCATTATTGACTAAATTATCTCTAGTCATAATTAATAATTTTTGAAAATAAGAATATTTTTTTATTCATTTTATTTGTTTCAAATTTGGAAACACTGAAAACTCAAATTATTATCTTTTCTTTTATCTTCTTAATTTTTTTCTGTTCTTTTTAATTGTATCTAAAACTTGAGAACACAAATGAAAAGATTGGTGGTGATGTTTAAGAACATACGTTTAAAGCTTTGAAAACAAATTATTTATTCGATCATATGTACGGTTCTATTTAATGAACTGCTAAATTAATATATATATGGTTGACAGAGCAGAGAGAATGTGATAGATAAATGTCACATAAATGATGACATGTACAAATGATGAATTGTGATTGGAAGAATGTGATAGAAAGTTCAAAAACCCTCAATTTAAAATCAAGTGGGAGGAGCTATATGAAAATTGTGAGTGGTTTTTATGAAATATGCGAGGAGATTTTATAAAAATATGAGGGGGTTTTATAAAAATTGTATATTAATGTAATTAATTATAGGTTGTTTATAAATTATGTTTAATAACTTGTGATATATTTTGTTTAGAGAAAAAATAATTATATATTTACGACAATCTCATTTTTATCTACGTTTTAGTATAAATTTTATCATAATATGACATTATTTTAAAAATTAGTATATTCTTAATTTTTTTATCTATCAATAGTAGTGAGTAGGTAATTGTTAGAACAATTTATATGTTTTTCTCCAAATAAAATATATCACAAATTATTAACATAGTTTATAAACAACCTATAGCTTTATATGATCTATAATGACTTTGATCATTAATCACAAGTTCTAACGTGATAAGAGTGGTTTTTTATTTATCTATTATATAAATATTACTTTTATTAACAACAGTAAACACGGGAAACACATTAACATTACATTAAAAACTTTTAGACGTGAATAATTTTATATTTTTTTTAAAAGAGTATGTATAAAAAGTATTAAATATAAAATTTTTACTTACGTACCCGAACACCGCACGGGTATAACACTAGTTAATTAGTGTGTACGACGACATCTGTTTAATTGATTGCGATAATCTTCTCGATACAAGTAAAAAAAATGCGAATTCCCAACCATCGTGTGTCGAATAAAGATCTCATTCAGGTAATCAAGAGTTGTGATGATCCCGAAAGCGGTTTCTAAATTTCAACGTTAACATTTCAAGGGTAGTAGTATGGTTTAAGTTTGTAAAATTGTCTTCGCTCGTCCACTTCTCTAAAGGATTACTTCATTTATATGTTCTGTTTTCATCAAAGAGCCGCATAAATAATACAATTAAAGATATTTTATTACACCCATGTTGACAAAGACCATTACTTTTGCGTTGGTTATCGAATAGTGACCCGCACAATACACAGCCGAAGCACAGGCCCGATTAGACATGTTAACTAATCAATATCAATTTTGACTGAGCGGAGAATAGAGAGGTGAGATGTTGATGGTCGTATCTCTACCCAAAAGGTAGAGAGATTGTTTTCCTAAAAAGCCAAGCTCCACATAGACGTTAGATATAATCAAAATCTCCAAATCTACAATGACAACTAAATTTAAATAGTACACATGATGAAATTCTTTCTATTCAAGCAAACTTAATAGCACCAAGATTTTATCATGCATGAATGCTCAGTTGTTCATATAGTGACACTAACAATACAAACTTGAAAGTCTCTCTCATAGTTAGATCTCATGATAATGTTACAACTTACAACAAATACTCAAAGAGCAGCCATCATAACCTGACAGCTTATAGTATTTCCTCATGTTTTGTTATTTAAGAAGAAAACCAAAAGAATAAGAAAAATAAAACAAGTGAGTTTTCATTATTCTTTCATCCAAAATTTGTGGTGCATGCCATTATGCATCCAAATAATGATAGATTATAGAGAATAAAAACAACTAATCTATGCGGTGGCTGACCGTTTGACCTCATATTCATCAAGGTTAAGAGCTTCCAGCAACTTTGGCCATGATTCTGGGATCCCCCCAGGAAGATCAAACTCAATTAACTTGCCTTGATTTTTGTAAAAATCCTCAACAGGTTGACTCTGCACAATTAAACACGAAAAGTAATTCATCATTGTGCACTATTGCTTCATTTGGATGAACAGATATTGCTTCATTTGGATCATCAGTTTCATGCCTGCTGCTTTAAAACCCACTATCCAAGGGTAACCTAAACTAACCTACTCACCTCTTCTTTTAAAAGCTAATTTGAGAAGCCTTTATGGCTTTGTTCCTGTCTGACAGATTGTTCTCCCCTTTGACCCTTTCTTTTTCGTAAAAATGTCCATCTTGGTTATTTTTACTGTTAATTTCTAGAAGAATCAAAATTTACCAAACACCCAAACAACAAATTATAACAATTTCAAAAAGAAGCACCACATCTCATCACTATCTTCTACAAGGCTGTTTTATAAGAATGACTTCTAAAGAGAAAGAAAAAGTGATACCTTTTCTTGGTACACTCGAAGCCTCTCTTTGACAACTTGTTCAGTGTCATCGGCACGAGTAATGAGCTTTGAGGAACAGTGTGAAGGTGGAAGCAGCGGGGCCATGCTCATTCCAGGTCTCCCATTCTCTGCCTTCGCACTAATTGAGGCCACATTAAAACCTTTGCCACATTCACTGCATATCCTTCTGCCAAGACACTTCTCAACCAATACATCTTCCCTCAGTTTCAGATTAACCACCAAATCAATTTCTGTTACCTCGTCAAGAATTTCCTGGATATTTAAAGAAAACAAAAAACATAATAAATAAAAGATCAAAATCCCAAGCACCACAACATACTAATATACTAGAGAATAGAAGACAAAAATTCATTAAATTGCATCAAATATCAATATACCAAAGAAGATTAGACTGGGTTCTTTTCGGTTTTATAAATCATGAATTCATATATACAGAAAATTACATACATAATTTTTAGTTGCAGAATATTTAACAAAGTAATATGGTTCAATGTGGTTAAAGAAGATACTTACAGCTTGTCTTATGGTTCGAGGAAATCCGTCCAGAATAAATCCTGATTCACCTTTTGATTCCCCGGCTTCTAGTCTCTTTGATAATAAGTTGAATATAATTTCATCAGAAACTAACTTTCCTTGATTCACTATATCGACAAGCTGAAAAACATACAAAATAGAATTTGCTGGAAGTGAGGAGAGAATAAAGAAGTGAACTTCATCAATAAGTACTCACTCTATCTCCATATAAACGTAGAGTTTGATTTGGCTAGTTTGATGAAATTTCTTACACATAAGCAACCGTGTAAAATGCCCCTCAAAAATGAAAAACTTTTGGACTAAGACGATGCTACCAACCAATATCTTGCAGGAAAAAAGCAGTAAATTTGGACTGAATCTAATAACTCATAAGAAGAGAAAATGATACATTTTATTAAGAAACCAGGGGATCCTGCTTTGTAGCCTTTATTTTCGAATAGAGGGAGTCGATTTTTCGTTGCTAATTTCATAAGATCCCGGCCAACTAAGTAATCTTCATAATCATCTATTCTCGTACCCAATAAATAATATTTCTTTTTGCTCAAAAAATAAAAATTAATAATCAATTTCTTTGAAATCCTAATCACAATGCTAACTAGCTACATATATGCGAAGCAAAAGATAAGATTTCGTCAAGATACAATTGAAATACTTAGCTCCTTAAAAATTACAAAGTAGATTTTTTGTGAATAGAGAATTAGAAAATATTAAATATACATTATTCATCTGACACAAGCTTTTAAATATCATCAATGCTACAGCTTCGATAAAAGATTTAAACCAATACTCCCTAAAATAAATCCAAAGTTTGACTTTGGACTAGAAAAAAATCTAAATGTGCCCCTCAAATAATGACACCAACATCCTGTTCTCGAGTTTTTTTAGCGAAGGAAAGGAAATGATTTGGAAGGAAAATCAGAAAATTGTGTTTTTGAGTTTCATTCGACGAAAGAAAGAAAGAAAGAAACGAGGGGAAGTTTAGGCTTATTTTGCCTGAATTCTTAAGGAAAGAATTCATTTCCCTTTTCTTTATTTTCCTCTCCTTAAACTTGCTAACAAGCCGTAAAAGAAACTTGGGGAGAAAATATTAAGGCCATCACTATCGTGTAAGGACAAAGAGATCAATTTGGATTGTAGTCTCACCGGAAAAGGGTATTGATGCAAAGATTTTAACAAAACATCATAAATCAAATAACTATCGCCCTCCCTTGGAAAAAATTATAATCAATTTAAGAAATCACAAGCTTTGTGAGTTACGCAAGCCTTACTCCTAACTTTCTCTCTAAATAGTATGAGCATTTACATTGAATTGGATGATAATACTAATTCCTCTGATAAACAGAACACATTTACACCTCTATTACAAGGAAAACCAGAAGATTAAGGATAATGACAACTTAATTATGATAACAAGAAAAAAGGTTAGGGCTTACAAGTCAGGATCTCGTGTATTACTTAGGCGTGCATAACACAAAGTCGATTAATTATCACATCAAATCAAAGGAAGGAAATATATCAAACGTAGATATACCTGACGAGAAAGAGGTCCAGTTGAAGACAATTCTTCACGAACGAGATCACCGGTGGCGATGTGAGGGACGCCGAGAAGATTCGATAGGCGACTAGCATAGGTTCCTTTTCCAACGCCTGGACAGCCAAGAAACACCCACTGGAAGTTTCTGGGAGGCTTGGGATCTGAGAAATTAGTGGTGTGGTGGTGTTGAGATTCAATCTCGGAAACGACGGCGGTGGTGGTGGAAAGTGATTTTTTGAATAGGGAAGAGACTGAAGATGACGGAGAGGGTTTGAGGAGGCGGGTGAGGGCCGCCATGGATGGATTTGACGGCTAAATTGCAGAGCGATATAGAGAGGGAAAGAGGAGGCAGCAAACAAGCGAATGCAATGAATGAAGAAGAAGAAGAAATGGGATCCCCAATTGAGGAGGAATTTTGGGTCATGTCATCGCATATGCCTGTAGAATAAGATAAAACGAGGCGCATAAGCCCGCGCGTTGCGGCAGGATAAAATATAAAAATCGTATTACGATAAAATTTATATCAATATATAGATAAACATAAAATCTATACTATATTATAAAGCATTTAAGCCTTTTGCTTAAACTCTTAAATTTAAGTGTTTTGAAATTACTAAATTACCCGGCCCTCATATAAACTAAATTGAGTAACTATTAGATATAGTTAATAA
>JAUEJL010110622.1:0-12546 GCA_032274825.1 Drosophyllum lusitanicum | reverse complement strand
CAACTACTACATAATGATTAAAGGTTAAGTCGGTACTCACATGGGTCCAAGATGCTTGTATTAATCTTCTAACGATGCCTTTAATCCGTATATTAATCTATAATAACAGCCCAAGCATCAATACGCGAAAAACAGCAAAACTGCTAACTGACGACCCGGACGCGTCGCGTCCATCACATCGACGCATCGCGTTGTGCTTAAATAGCCGGACGCGCCACGATCTTTACTCTGACGCGTAGCGTCGCTAGAACAGTCCCAAACCGTCATTAATTTTCAGAACTCAAATCCGACCCAATACCACATAAATCGATCCCTAAACATCTCCTAACACTTAAAAAGGTTGTTTTGGACCTTTTAGACACTTATAAACATCAAATCTTCAATTATAACCTCAAAATCTAAAGATTAAACCAATAATTTATTTAACCCAATAACACTTTAAACTTTAAAATAATAATACTTACTTGTCCCCAAACGATAGATGCAATCTTCTCTTCCTAATCTCCACTTAAAACTTGATTAAAACTTCAAATATTTGAGGTACTTACTTGTGTGTTTGTTCTTAGAAGAAAGCAAAAGAAAAGAAGAATAATAAAGAGAAGATAAGAGAAAAGAAACCATATAAAGGGGCTGCCGCCTCTTTTGGTTGGTGGCCCCTTTTTTGCGGGTATCCCGTCCTTCTTTAAACTTAGAATTCTTATTTATTTCACAAGAATACAACCCTAAATACAAATGGTACAACTAGGCTCATTTTTGGATGTTACATCATCTCTCATGTGTGTGTATGTGTGTGTGTGTGTGTATATATATATATATATCACATATCTTGCCATCTCACACAGTCACTTTGACAAACTATAATTAGCACAATGTATATAACTCTAATTATTTTCTTCCTCTTGATTCATCTAATCATGACACACGCGTATAGCATTTATATATTATTACATGTTTACACTACTTTACGCTATTCTTCCGTCTCTCACTCCTTTCTTTTCTCTTCTCTCTATTATTGAATATATACATATGAATACACATGGTCTATTATAGTCTTTCATATTTGTATGTCTGTATATTTACATACTCATGTATAGTTACTCTTATATTTAACACACCGTTATGTATCTCACAAAGATATCACTCTTCTCGGTATTTCCCCACATGCTCATAATGTATGCAGGTATGTATTTATAGTATATATCGCTGTAAGAACGTATTCTCTTTATTTATACAATTATGCACATCAACATCGCTTATTTAAATCATTGTAAACTCTTTAAATTTGTGATTCACACAACATTAATTATATCTGCTCTTTATTGTGTAAGGCCGATTAATAAATATTACCCCACTCTTTTCTCTCTTTAATTAACGGGTTCTCACTTCTTGTTTATTCATTCATCTTCATCTCTCGTTAATTAGTATTTTACAACCTTTACTATCCATAATAAACAACATATAACATTTCTTTGATCATTAAACACTATATCCACTTAACTAATTCAATTAACATCTCAAAACACAAATATGGTAATCATTTACAATCTTTGGACTTGATTCCTCGTTGAATATATGTTAATCTCCTCTTTCTAATCCAATCTCAGCTTCAATTCAGAAGATTAACGGAATGTGTTTGTGTGTATCTTATAGAATAATCAAGAAGAAGATGGAAGGAAAAGAAAACAAAAGAAAAGGGAGATGGCCAAGGATAAGGGCTGCCACCCTTTGGAGGTGGCCCAACATTTAGTGGGTATCCCGCTCTCATTTTCGACTTATAACTCATCCATACGATATCCGTAAATCTTAATAGGGATATATTTGGACCCATGATTTCAAACCATTTAGTAATCCATAACTTCTACTCATTTTTCTCCACTTTTATTTCACAACTTATTTAAATATCTTTTATAAAATTGGGGTGTTACATATTAGAAACAATACAATAAACTTTTATAATTCTCCTATTGTATACAAATAACTTTTCTGTTTATGATATTTAGTAACCATTATATCAATGAACTGTCACAATTTTGTATACAACTTGCATACAATATGAGAATAATAAAAGTTGGTTGTTTATTATTTTTTAAGAAAATAAAGTTAGTTGTATATAGTGGTAAATAAGACAATGTTCATTGTGTTTTCATATAATTTGCCCATAAAATAATGGAAAAAATTCACAGAATAGTAACCAAGTTTGAAAACTGTTTCACCAATGTCACTCATCCATTTATTCACGTTGTGAAATTTCCCATAAGTAATCTTAGTGGAATAATTTTCAAACTTAGTTAATATTCTGTAAAATATATCCTCAAGTGATAACATTATATTTATATATCAATAATCATCGAGAAACTCATGGTTTCTCAAATCCCTACTTTCAGTTTTTGATTTTTTAATAATTTTTATAGCGATGGTATTAATTTTAATGATCTTAATAATTTTTTACTAATTTACTGATTTTCTTAATATTTTTATAGCATTTTTGTTTTTTTAAGATTATTTTTTAAATGGATAATTATTAATGATAATTCATTAAATTTAAAAAATAAGAGTTATCTTAACCTTTCTTTTTTCTAAAAAAAAAATTACGCGTATTATCGTTGTTTTAATTATATATTTAGGTAGATTATTTATTTGAAACTCCTTCGATCCAATCGAAGATTTGATTGTTTTATCTTCGATAAAATCCTCCAAAAAACTTGTCCTCTCGTGATCCATAAGGGCAGGTGTTCAAGAACAACACACATAGATCTAAATCTCTTTCTGTTCCGATCAAAATCCGATCGATCTCAATCGAGAAAAGCTTAATAATGTCTTCAGGTTCAGTATTCAGCGGTGACGAAACCGCCCCTTTTTTTGGTTTCCTCGGAGCAGCTGCTGCCCTTGTCTTCTCCTGTACGTGATCAAATCTCTAGCCCTAATTTCATCCAACCTTTCAATTTTTTCACTTATCATCAATTGATCTACTTACACATACATAAATATGAATACTGTGTTGAATTATTACGTTTTGAAATAAAAATCATACCTAAAAACCGCGAATTGGGTATATAACGATCGATTGTTAGTACCGAAAACCCAAATTTCTTTAAGAGACGCGTATACGTTATCCTTTTGATCGCCTAAATGTATGTTTGAATTAAAAACTTAACAATTGTCGATATTCGAAAATTTGATCTGTATAAATCAAAATTAGGGATTTTGATTGATTGAGTTGTACAGGTATGGGAGCTGCCTATGGAACTGCCAAGAGTGGTGTAGGTGTGGCTTCCATGGGTGTGATGAGGCCTGAGTTGGTGATGAAGTCTATTGTTCCAGTGGTTATGGCTGGTGTGCTTGGTATTTATGGTTTGATTATCGCTGTCATCATCAGTACAGGGATTAACCCCAAGGCAAAACCATATTATCTGTTTGATGGCTATGCTCATCTTTCCTCTGGTTTGGCTTGTGGTCTTGCTGGTCTGTCTGCTGGGATGGCGATTGGGATTGTTGGTGATGCTGGTGTTAGGTATTGTTTCTTGGTTCACTATTGATTTGAATGTTCATGATGGAATCATATACGTGACAGATGCATATTTGCTACTCATGGCCTTGAAAATTGTTTGCTAGAATTATTTTAAGAATTCATGGTCAAAAGATTGACCTTGTTCATTGAGAATGGTACAAGGATTTACTTTGATTAAGTATTTAAGATAACATCGATGAAACCTCATATAACACATCCTAACTGTAAACATCTTAAGATGTACTCAATCTGTCCTAGATTTCTACAGCTTCTAAATTCTAGGTTGGCGCTACTTCAGTGCTGCAGATGAACTCTTTTCTGAGTTTGAACATGTTTTTCAACCTTTCTCATCTTTCTGCTGATTAACTACTCATTTGAAACATACACATAGAAGAACAGCAAGATCTAGTTTTACAAGAGCAATAATGTTTTCTATTTATGACATTTCAACTTTGATTTTCATTCAGTCATGATATTTGGAATTTCCTTTTCACTCGTATCCTTCTCAGTTAGAGGTTATTAAAGGGGCAGATGGGTAATAATCAAAATCGTTTCAGGTTAAAACGGGAACTTTTTTCCTGCATGTAGACATGGGTGGGACGGGTTGGATTGACCCAACGATACTAGTTTGGCCGTTTGTAAAATCTGATTAACAATTAATGTAATAGGATCTGATTATAGAAACTATATCATTAAAATAATAACCTGCTTTGATAATTACATTGATTTTTGTAGGTTGTAAGCATTTTTAATAACATCTTAGACAACTTTTTAGTTGTTTTCTTTATAGCTACTTTTTTCTATGTTATTGTTTTTACCTGTGAATCTCTTATCAATAAAATTAACACCTGGATTGATATCTTTTCATAGCAACAGACTTAATTGCACCTCAACCTTTTTTTTAAAACTGTGATAGTGTCTTGTAATTTTTTACTTATTTTGCATATAACAACTTCGTACAGAGATATATCATCAAAATATACAACTCTATGTGATTTTGAAGTGGGTATGTCTTGAAAAGATTCCTATTATCTACTTTCTCAAGAAAAGAATTTGGGTACATAATATAGCATTATTACCTGAAATCACCTCGAGGACTTCTGAAATCCTTGGAAAAAAATGTAAGATTTCAAAATAATATAGTTGGCAAAATGAGCTGGTCAGGTTCGATCGGTTGTGCTAAAACACTTTGTTGTCTAGAATCTTAAACATATTTAGTATGCCCATATGAGTACTAAATTTATATAATTTAAGTAATAATCTAATAATTTGAATAAAGTGATTTAAGATTAAGATGCTTTATGCAAATATGCATTAACAATACACTTTGACCCTTTGAGAAACTTTCACTCTGTTTGACATGTTTCTTTCTTAGCTCGATTCACTTGATTTTACTCGTTTGTCTAGTTAGAGATAACAAAATTTCTGAATCGACCCATTCTTAAGTAAACGGGTCAAAACTGCCACTTCTAGTATATATTATATGATGTATCATCCGTCTGAACTTTTTTATTCTTTTATTTTCTTAATTTTTACAGAGCGAATGCGCAGCAGCCAAAACTTTTTGTGGGTATGATTCTTATCCTCATTTTTGCTGAAGCGCTGGCCCTATATGGTCTCATTGTTGGTATCATTTTGTCTTCACGTGCGGGCCAGTCCAGAGCAGAATAAGGTGACCAAACAATGAACATGGAGGTCTCTTGATTTCTGTTTATTGTTTGTCATAATGATTCAAAATTATGTTTTTTATTGCTTTATTACTACGTCGTTTCGATTTTCCAGCTTTTGAACATAAATTATTGCATTACCCTAAAATTTTGTTGTTAGAATTATTTGTGGTCTTAATAGTTATGTGTTTATGATGTTACTGCAGAATAAGACAGACCATTGTTTTGGTCAAGACTCTTGTTAATCTGTGTACTTGTTGCAGCATGCTTAAATAACCCTTTGCATGACTGGTGGCTCACGATTTTACTTTACTTTTGGAAATATGAAGGGTTCCTCTCACTCTTCAATTTATGTTTCTATGAAGTATAGGGGATAATGATTTTTGGTTGTGGGAGGTGGTTTATAAGTAACAAAAATTGATGTGTAGAAAACTAGTCATCATTTGATAATTTTAATGTTATGTTTTTTTAATTTTTTTTGTATATCTTATGATTCAAAGGAATGATTGTGAAGTAACAGTTTTATGTTGTATTGTTTATAAAATTATATGAGTGGGCGTAGTGGAGCTTTGAAGCTCCTTGTCATAGCAATTTTCCTGTGCATGACGCCATTGTGCCTGCTACTCACCTCTCATCATGCACCTCCTCGTCATGTACATGACAAGCGTCACGGGGATCCGCTTGCTCTTTTAGTTTGTAACGAACCAAACTGTGTAGATTTCATTAAAAAGAGTTAGTTTAATTATAACAGTCGTCACTAGAGGCAGACATTCATGATCAATCATAGTTACGCAACATTCGGTCATGACTACTATGACTGGCGTTACTACGTTATAGTTGTATATTATAACTTATCTGATGTTTTTTAAAGCTAAAATAGGTTGTCATATGGTAAAAGGGCTGAATTTGGTGTATTTTATAACTTATTTGATGTCTTAAATAGTTTTAACAATATTTTTAGCTGTTGGAATCAAATGCAGTACATTTTTTTTCTTTTTTTGATTCATTTTTGGTTTACCTATTAATTAATAAATTAATAATCCTTATATTGACGGTAATTAACAGATGTTTTTAAATAACAACATTTAGTATTCCTTATAAAAAAAGCGAAGAAGAAGAAAGAAGTCAACGAAAGAGGAACCCTTTCTATAACATATATATATCAGTAGTTTGCTGTTTAATAAACATTTACTTTCTTAATAATTGTTATATATTTCGACTGCTGTAGTGGTAAAGGATGATATATGTAAATAGATGAGTGTATATTTCGACTGGGCATAACGTTTTTGTATATTGTTAATATTTTTGTTTTTATATCATTTAAGAATATAAATATTATTACAGATAATACTTTTTCAAATTTGTAACCAAAATGCATTATAACCTGAACATCAGTCATGTTTACCTAAGCCATTACAAAATAAAAATATAAATCTAAATCTAATCTAATCTAAATTTATAACAAAATGTAAACTTCAAATTCCTGCCACGAAACGCGGATACTAAAACCTTGTTAATGGTATAGACTACAAAACTCGTTTCTAATATTAGTCTTTTTTACTGATGTATTAGTGGAAACCAATATGAGTATGACATGTTTTATAAGAGGGTCTTACTAACATTGAAGACAATTCACACTAAACCACCATGAAACATAATTGATCTTACTTTTACTAATAGTAGTTTTCAAGAAAATTTAAAGTTGTTAGACAGTAAAGCTAGAGAAACTATAAGATAGAAAATCTTTAAACCCTCAAGTATTGATAAAATAATTTAACAAAGAATAAATGACAATACCTGACAATAGAGAAAGAGCGACCGTCATAAATTTTATTGTTATTGTAAAAATTTATAAAAATAGAATCATAAGTATGCAGCTTAATTGGTTTAAATAATATTTAAAAATATAAATGTCGAATAAAACATTTGATGATACAAAAAGTTAACTTGACCATGTTCTGTTAACTCTTTAAGAGTGATGTATAGGGGCTTATTTATACTATTTCTAGACACGAGGGAACTTTTTGAAATTATATAACTTGTGAAGGGTTAGTTTAGAAAGTTCTAGAATAATTACAAACGTTTTAACAAAGTTTAGGATTGGGGTGAAGCAAAAATCTTGCAAAACAACTCCAATGGCTTCTTCCTCATCTTCTTCTGCATCGCTAATGGCTTCTCAAACCCTAATCCTCCAAAAACCCACCTTCCTTCATCCTCACAGACCCTCAATCCTCACTCTTTCAAAACCCAAATCCTCTCTCTCTTCAAAATCCCTTCACTTTTCTTTCACAAACCCTAAGAAACCTCTAATAATCGCCTCATCGTCTTCCTCGTCGACGCCGACGGTAACTCCTAACTCACCGGCGGAACCGTTACTTATCGGTTCAACTAGAACAATCACAACCCTAGTCGCAATTGCCATCACTGCTTCCAAAGTGTTCGCCAACAAACTCACCACTTTTGCCCTAAATTCAAACCTTCAACAAAACCTTATTTCCGCTACTGGCCCTTTGTTTTTCGCCACCATGAGTGGCCGGCCGGCGCGTCTGCACACGCCGTTGACGGTTGTGGCGGCTGGAATGGCTAAATGGCTTGATATTTATAGTGGGGTTTTGTTGGTTAGGGTTTTGTTGAGTTGGTTTCCAAATATTCCATGGGACAGACAGCCATTATCGGCTATTCGTGACTTGTGTGATCCTTACTTGAATCTGTTTAGGAATATTATTCCTCCGGTGTTCGATACTTTGGATGTCAGTCCCTTGTTGGCGTTTGCCGTTTTGGGTTTTCTGGCTGGAATTCTCAAGAACAGCAGGATGGGGTATTAAGAGACTCAAGGTATGACTGATTATTCATTTCTTGAATTTGAGTTTTTATATGAAAGTATTGTTTTTGGTTTGTAGAATGTAATAAATTTCATTGTTTAATGGGTGTGATATGAATTGAATTAATTAAAGAATCATGGAAAATTCTTTTTAGTAATTTTGATCTTGTTGTGCATTGTATTGCTAGCTCTGGATGCAAGAATTTGACAGGTAGTGTTTGGATGTGAGTTTGTATATATGATTAAGAATAATCAGTTAGATTAAGTAGCGGTGATCGGGTAAGATTCAACGTCAGAAACTGATTACTATTACTAGTTTCAGATATCTTAAAGAGTCAAAATGAGGAATTTTGGAGAAACAAGTTGTATGGTAACCCTACATCGATCAAGATAAATATCAAAATCGCCCGACTACACTAGCCTTAAACACCTGGATATTGAATTATCAAATAATCTATTTATCTCGTTCTGATTATTTTGTTAAATCGTTTTAGAATTTTTATAATTAGTTAAACAATTAGAATTTTCAAGTACTATTGTTGAACATAATTTTGATAATCTGAATATTGTCAACGAAGTTAGAGACCTTACAAGCAGTTGGAAAATTGGTATAAAAGTTTGATTACTTGAGATAAATGTAAAATTCTTGACTATCTACCTCAGGCCGACTGATCGGATCGTGATTCTTATTTTTCAAGTTATGTGATTCTAGTCATTTTAACGCTTATCTTGGGAACAAAATGGGAAGTTTAATTAAATTTTCTTTTAGGAGATCATGCCTCAGACGATCAAACAGCTAGCTTTTGTGTGATTACTGATCCAGATGTCGTTATGTGTCTGTTTTCTTAGTTAGTAAACAGGTTTGGCCAAACTTATGGATACGGGTTTGACGGTGTTATTCAGCTGCATCTTGGAGGTTGGTCTCTTGGTATCTTCAAATTTTGCCTTTTCTTTTAAAAGCGTGAACAAGTAGTTGTTAAATGCTATAAAATTAGCAGCTTCTGTTAGGCAATCGGCTGCTTATATATAATGGCAGTTTAGATGGATTCTTATTGATGCATGACATTTACATGCTTGTCATTAAATACATATATACAAGTCCTAATTCAAATGTTTTTTATATGCTTTTTTCCTGCATTTCCAGTTCAAACTAATATAATAAATACTGCATTTCCTGTTATGGATGCTGGAGTGTTGGTTGTTTGTCAATTAAGTATTTTTAGCCTGCTATGGCAACTTACAAATATATATTGCTAATTTTATGGTTGTACTTGTATTGATAATTTACTATAGGGGTTTAGCACATTATCATAAAGTTCTACTTTCAATGCGGTTGATAGCTGGAGGTGTTAAGGAAGCATTCTTTCTATACTCATTTAAAGGGATGATTGTTTACATCTTTTATATATGAATGACAACAGGACGAGTGTTAGCCTACCTTTTTATGGGGCAACCTGTCGAAGCTGCTAAATAAGCTCGAACCCAAGATTCGACAAATGTTGAGGCACCGTCAAAGTTTGATTGATCCTAGAAAAAAAACACGGATGTGAGCCAACCATTTCATACAACTGATAGAAACCCCAACAAAATCTAGAAATTTTTACAAATCGATCCAAATTTAAAACCAAGATTTGAAGACACTGATGGGTGCCACTTATTCTTGCTTCAAACAGATTACATAGACATGCACACTTGTAATACATAAAAGATGTTAACCTTAATTATTCACGATAAAAGCGTAACCCTTATATGCTGAAACATTTGGTCTTGAATTGAACTCTTTGCCAAATACTTCGTTCCCTTTTAAACCCGTGTCGTTATCATTAACCGGGATGTTTGGCCTTGGTTCAAAGTCCTCGTTATCACAAAGTCTTTTTTTTGTTTTAAACATGTATCATTATCATAAACAAACACGTTTGGTCTTGGATCAAACTCTTTGCCAAAAACCTTCTCTTTAAACCAATATCGGTTTCTCGAATGTTTTTCCCCCTTTTGAACGGGTATAAATTGTTATAAAGTTGATACATTAGGCCTTGGTTCGAAGTTTTCCTTAGATTTATTTTTTTCCTTTTAAACCAATATCATTATCATAAACTGAAACATGTGACCTTGGCTTGAACTCTTCGTCAAAATCCTTTTTTCCTTTTAAGCTTGTACCATCAACAGTAACATTTGGTCTTGGTTCAAATCCTTCATATAAGGACTTTGTGTGGTTTCTTGTCACTGCCTAAGTGTGACAGTGACTCCTCTTTGTGGGTAGAGGTGTAACCGAGGTGCCCGTTTGAACAGACGAGTTCTGTAGAGGTTCTTCAAGATATGGTCTAGCATCTATGTTGATGACACTATATACAAAGTTACAAACAAGTTACATAAAACAAAAATGGCAGAAAATTCGATACATATGACAGATGCACAAAGCTTGACAGTTTCAAGGAGGAGATCCCACTTCCTAGAAACTTTTTGGGGAACTAAATGAACCACGAGAGAGAGAGGGGGAGGGGGTACTCTACCGGATCTGATGTGACGGTGAATTGGTCTTTGCCGAGACTCGATTAGAGGGATCGACCAAGGTCATGTCAACAGATGATGAAGACTCGGGAAGACATGATGGGGGATGTGATTCAATCGCTGATGAAGACTTGGAAACCGCTTAGAACGGGATGAAGGCAATGCCAATCTCGTAGATAAAAGTAGAGGTGACACCATAGCCATAGGGGGCAGCGGAGGTTGACACCAACCAGGGGATCTCTCATACCGTAACCAACAGTTCTATGCTCACTAAAAGATTCTAAACAAATCCTAATGTAATGCCAAGATTTTTAAAATCTAGCGTTAACTATTTTTTTTACACTTTTCTAACAAAACATCACAACTGAAGACTTTTTCTTACATAAACGCGTAAATAAATACTCAGCCGAAACTAGCAAAACCATTATTTAAATTAAAAAGCTACGTATAGTAAACTCAAATCATAAATCATAATTCTAAACGTCTCAAACTAGCATCAAACAAGTCTGTCAAATACTATTACCACCTGTAAGGAGACCAACTTCATCAAACAATCTTCTAAGCAGTCTGCACGAATGCAAGATAAACTTTATAGAGACAAGCATCAACTTACATCTCGTAAATCAATAACCGTTATCACAAACAAAACCCTCTAAAATATCTTTCTACAGTTAATGGTGAGCAATTAATTATATAATCACCCCATCCCAACCATGTATTTGACCGTTCCCGATTACCCCACTAAACTTACACGTAACAAAACATGTGTCAAATATCGAACTTATAAATCATTCATAGATCATATATCAAGCTCGTCCAACATATTATATATCATGTCGTTCCATGTTCCCGTCATCATAAGTTGCATGAAATATATCCTCAGTTAACAAAAAAATATGAAGATGATTTTTTATTTCTTTATAAGTAAAAGTTAATGGACTACAAATTTGAGGAACATGTAGTAACCATATTTTCTTATCTCTACTACATTATAATATATTTAACACTTTCTTTTACTTTACTTAATCTCTTAAATTTCAATTTCAGCAATTGAAAATTATGAAAAATACCCTTCAAATAATCTTCACTTTTCAAACATACATTCACTCTTCTACTTTATACACTTACCAATAAACATAATCTTCTATAACTTCTCACTTTCATACCCACAAAAAATTAAGAAAAATGTTAATTTGTTGCTTTTAAGAAATTGTTTTAAAAGCAAAGAAAAGAATTGATGGAATAAAAAGAGAAAAAAATGAAAAGGCATGTTACCTGGAAGTAGGGGTGAGCATTTGGGGCGGTTGAACCGAACCGACGTCGAACCCGGACCGAATTACGTCAAGCGGGCTGGTTATCGGTTCTTAGAAATGACCTGATTCGGTTCCGGTTCCAAATCCGGATCGGTTCCGGGTAAAGAACAGGTACCGACTAGAAAGTTTTTTTAGAAGGCAAAACACGTTCAAAATTTAATAACCTAATAGTCTAATACTAATCAATTCAAATTAAAAAAAATCATAACATATGTTTTACTGTGAATTATATGATTTATTTTATTATGTCGATTGAACACTTGTTTTTATAGGACCAAGTGTATTGTATTACGTTGGTGGAAACTAATTGTTGTTATACAACTTGTATTTCATGCATCTAAATTTGTGTATTGTCGGTTGTTTTTATTAAGTGGTCATCTTTATTATTCTAAGTTTGGTATCGTACAGTCCATATAAAACATATGATTCCTCTTTATATTTAGAAAAAAAAGAACTACGTGTTATCGACTATGAGAAAAAGACAAGTAATTAAGTAATGTCTTATATCATCTTTGATTATAAAAAAAACTCTTAAGTCTCACACAGTCACACACACACAGATACACACACACTGTAACATCCTCAGAAAGGGCCTAGACGTATGCTGACGTGGTACGTGTAATAAGTAAAATAAATTGAATAAAAAATATATATATATATATATATATATATATTTGTGGATATCAAAGAAAATAACTAAATTAGTTATTTAATGAGTAAACATAAAAT
>JAUEJL010110621.1:0-24814 GCA_032274825.1 Drosophyllum lusitanicum | reverse complement strand
TATGTATGTATATAGCATGCACCTCGATCGATCTGTAAAATTTATTTATTAACCTCCAAAAACATGTGTGATAATATTTCGAATCGAAGCTCGATCTAAATAAAGTATTAACAAGTTTAACTACCTACCTAACCACACGAATTATTTGTTAATGTAAGTCAACTATCGTCACCTTCTTGCAAGCTGCTTATTTTATATTTTTCTTTGTTTGTTTTAATTAATCTCGTAAAACAACAACTTGTTCAATTCAAACCAAACCCTTTAATAAGTACCCCAAAGAAACTAAAATCTTTACACGACATCCCTCCGCAATCATATATCGTCTTAACTTCAATCTTAAACCTCTTCGAAGTTTCAACTCGATCGACCAAAGTACGTAACGTACATCCAGGTTGGTTGGTTAAGGTGGTTTGAAAAATTAAGTCTAGATCAGTTCGATTCGATTCTATTTAAAACCTGTAAAATTAACATTCAGATCGGATCATCGATCATCTTCGTTTTCGTCAATTCATCATATCCACCAAATCAAACTTCCAGATCCAATTAAGATTCTAAATACCTCTAGCTAGCTACTTCTGGAGAAAATTCAAAACCCGAATTGAAAAGGATCGATGAAAATATACGGGAAAAAAGGAGGAAGGATTATTATTGTTTTGTTGGGTGTTTTGATGATGGGATTTTGTGGGAAAACAGAGGGTGCAAGCGTGGCGTGTGAACCGCAATACGGGTTCTTGCCATGCACAAGTGGTGCCTGGGGAAACCTTTTCTTGATCGTGGTTTATCAATACTTGATGTCGATTGGTCAAAGTTATATTTCAAGCGGATCAGATAAATTCTTCAGCCTTATTGGACCGGGTATATTTGGTGCCAGTTTCTTCCATATTCTTGCCAACTTTCCCACGCTTTACATCGTCCTTGGTACGTACGTAATTTAACTTCCGTTTATACATGCAAACAAAAGTTCAAACGAGAACTGTTTTTCGTACGAGAACTGCGAGAAGCAATCTTAGCCGTCCAATTCCCCCTCCTTCAATTGGATTGTCCACCCATGAACTCCTTACATGCACCTTGCCACGCTCAATCACCCCACACTCTTCATCCATGAATTCTATTATCCAAAATGAACGGCTAAGATTGGTTCTCGTACGAAAAACAGTTCTCGTTTGAACCCTCCCTGTATATATATATATATTAATTTCTTCTCCATCTATTAATTTTCAGCTTTATTTTTCTTACATTTAATTAATTAATTTCCAAGATAAAAGAAAAAACTCAAAATGTTGTGAATGACATTGTTATTTTATTTTTTGCAATTTAATTAGTTATTTATTATGCATTCCAATTCCAATAGTTTTTATAAAATACAATATATTTTCGCTCTCGCGTGATCTGTAACCAATTAATCGTTTACACCAATTAATTAAAGATATAAAGTCAATACAGATATTCAAGAATATATGTATATATATTACTTAATTTTTTAAACTATATATGGATCCGTTTTTAGGGGATTATTTCAAAAGAAATTAAGAGATAAATTAACAACCAATGTAAGTCATTGGTTAGTATTTTTTATATTAATTATTTGGGAAAGTGTATGTATATATATGGTTTTTCTTTTGCTTTGTTGGGGGTAGGTGGGGTGACAGCTTAATTTTATGTGCATCATAATCGTTTGGCTCAAATTTGAGTCCACAATCATCTGTGCTAGAACAGTCCAAGCTACCTTAAGGGAGCTGGTAGCTTAATTCTATCCACAAAAATAAACCTAAAAAAACTGATCATCTTGTCAATATCTAATCTTATATTAATGTTTTATGACTTGAAAACATTTATGAAAATTATATGTAGAATCTTTTGTTTGATTTGAATTAGTGAATTAAAAAGGACAACTTTCATAACTAAAACAGTTAAACACAGATGAACATTCATCTTCAACGTCCTTTTGTCTTTAACAACTATTCAAGGATTCGCGATTATTCACCAACCCAAATATGTAAATGAAATCGAGAAAATCAAATGAAACCCATTCATAGAACTTATTTAAACCTAAATGAACAATCAAAGAATAACAAAAATCTAAGATAGACATAAATTGAAGATGAATCAAACATTCAAAATTAGATGAACCAAAACATGAAATTTAAACTGAAATCCTAATACGAACACATGAACAAATCGAACAAACTTGATCTGTTAAGATTAATCAAATACATATAGATAAATCGAACATGAAACTTGGATTTGTTAAACTAGACACTAATGAACAAACGTGTTCAAGAAAAGCCTAATCAAAGTCCAAAGTAAACCCTAATGTGAAGCAAACCGATTCAAGAAAATCCTAATCGAAATCTAAAGAAAACACATCTACTATCTTCATGTGTGATATGTGATCTTCATATATGTTGTTCATCTACTATCTTTATGTGTGAATGGGTTAACTGTATCTATTCTTCATTGATCTTCAATCTGAATTGAATGGGTTTCACAATTTCTTCATGTTCATCTTGATCGGAAAGAAAACCTTAAGAAATTAAAGCTAGTTTTTTTTATTTCTTTTAATTAATTATTTATTTGAAGAGCTAATTCTTATAACTAATTAATTAACAAAACAAAAGAAACAAAATGTTTTAATTAAAGCCACCTACGAAATAACCGGTGTCATGTAATGTAGTACACACGATAAAATTTTTGAAAATTAGGTACATTGATAACACTTTCCAAAATTCCATACATATAAAAGGAATAATTTGGATAAAATTAAATAAATTTAGGTTAAGTTATCCAGTTAAAAATTACAAATAAGCTACTTTATTATCAAATGTTTATGGCTACGTGATTAATAATAGTAAGTTTCATGATTTCTTCATATTACCATTTTAACACCCTAAAGTTTAAATTACTATAAGAAAATCTAGTAAATTATATCTTTTGTGTTGCATTGTTTTTTTTTATACTAACGTTTCATTGACATGTAATTTAATCACTTAGTAATTCATGTCACACATATATGTGTGTGTTTTATTACTTAGTATAAAGAAAATTCTAGAATATATTAGTAGTATCTTTCAATCTTGATCCAAACATATATGTGTAATTTTGTAAAAATGAAAACAATCTCTAGCAAAATCTCAATCTTTAACCTTGAGCAGATGTTTAAACCTTGGACTTGAAAGATTATAAATGAATATACTAACTCACCCATTGCAGGAATTAATAACTACGATAGGGAATCAAGGAAATTGCTAATTAACAAAAATAACACAATATATTAATATGACATGTTGGAAATATTAATTCTCTTTAATTATTTATATTAAAAGCTTGTAAAATCTAACTAAAACATTAAGAGGGACCCATAACCAAATTAGTTGGTAACCATTAAAAAATTGACGAGATCCAAAAATTCTGATGTAGAAATAATCTTGTGTCAAAATATTAATATATTAAGGAGCTAATTATAAAAAAAAATTAATTTCAAAAGTGAACTTTTAACTATTCATGAATTACAGTTTTGGTCTGATTTTTAAAAAGTTGCAAGTTTGATCATTTAACTATCATTTTGTTACAGTCATAGTCTTTTTAATGATTTTTGTTTATTGTGTTTGTTAAGTCCCCTCATGTGCACTGCGCATGAGTACATTTTTATCCATTTACCCCTTTATTATTTTAGTGAATTTTTAGTATAAAATGGTATAAGATAAAAATGCCTTTATGTGTAATGCACATGAAGGGACTTAACAGTCCCAATAAAAGAAAGTCGTTAAAAAGGATTGCAATATAACAAAATGATAGTCAAAAAACCAAACTTGCAACTCTTTTTAAAAATGACAAAATAGGCAAATCGTAGATAGTTAAATTACAATTTATAAAACTAACTTTTTTAAAAATAAAACAAACTATAATAAAATTCAAATTAACCTCCATTCTCTCAATAGTATCATCTCCCTCCCTTTCTCTACCCCTCTTTCCACCTCTTGCTCTTTCTGGCATCAACCTTTAACCACCACCACATGGTCACTCTCTACTACCCTCAATCTCTACCGGCGAAACCTCTCTTGTTAACCTTTGCAACCACAGACTGTGCAACCATCTAACACATGCATCTCTTTGACTCTTTGATTTCTCCGGCCGTATCCAAATTTTCTTCTACATACATATAGATAGGAATGGTAATGGGGCGGGTTCGGGGCAGGGCACACAATCCCCGTCCCTGAACCCGATAAGGAAATTATGGCCCGTCCCCGCCCTTTTTCCCATCGGAGAGCTCATTGGGGCTACAGATTACCCCGATCCCTCATTTTGCCCCAAAATCTGTACACCCATTCACAAAAATACAAAATGCTTACATGCAAAACACCTCTATGAATCTATGGTTAAATGGAAAAAAAAAGTATATTTTGTGTCCATGACTACTAAATGTCTTCAAACAACACTAAAAATCAACAAGACATCAAGAACAAGTGTGTGTAATACAATAGACTTATAGACTATTGTAAATGTGTAATACAAGAGAAATAAGAACAGTGAAATCAAAATCAATAACACTAGTGCATGTAATATAGACTATTAAGTGTTCTCATACAACACTACAAATCAACAACAAGAACAAGAATTAGTGAACTTAAAATATCACTAGTGTGTGACCATGTGTCACTTCTGCAAATAGGTGACGGAAAGGAAAATAAGAACAACAGAACTTGATTGAAATCAAGGGGCAATTTGGCGATGGAAAGCAAGAACAGTGAACAAGAACAACAGAACTTACTTGAAATCGAGACGATTGGCGCGACGGATTCAGCAAGATGGCAACGGAAATCAACACGTTGCGTTGGCTTTTGGCTCATGAATCGTGGTCGCCGGCGGTGGCTGTTGGCTCGTGAACGATAGACGCTGGTGGATAGTTGTTGGCTCGTGAATGGTGGAGCAAAGAGCATGAGATAGTGAGACTGTGGGTGTGGGTGACCGTGTGTTTTGGCTCATGAATCATGGTCGCCGGCGGTGGCTGTTAGCTCGTGAACGATGGACGCTGGCTGATGGCGGTTGGCTCGTGAATGGTGGAGCAAAGAGCTTGAGATAGTGAGACCGTGGGTGTGGGTGACCGTGTGTTTGTGTCGGCTCACAAGGTTAAAGGACTAAAGCGATTTATAAAAACCCTAATTTGTAGCCACTACATACACTAATACATATTATATTATATAATTACACACACACAGACACACATATATATAATATATAAAAGTATAAATATAATATATAATCGGGGCGGGACAAGGCATCCCCGGTCACTACCCCGATACCCAAAAAAACCTCATTAATGCCCCATTCCCCGATAATGCCCATCCAGCCCCGCCCTATTTAATTTGGATTTCGGGTTTTTTCGTCAGGTTTGGGTCCTTTTGCAATCCCAACATAAAGATCTAGGGTCGTGAGTACGTTTTTGAATATGGATTTTATGGTGCGTCATGGTGATTCGTTCTTTACATTTTATTTGCAAAAAAAAAAACATTGTCAAGAAAGATTACCAAACATTTTAAAAGTAAGAGAGCAAGGAGCGGGAGAGTTATTAGGGGTGTGGTGGCTAACCACTTGAGTGGCGGGTGTGGTACCACACAATGGAGGTATGGTGGGAGAAGATAGGGGTGTTCACTGATCGGATAAAACCGAATTATCGAACCAAAACTTTTGGATCGGACTATTTGGTTCGGATATTTCGGATTTTTGGATTGGATTGGATCAGAACCGAATAATTACTATGGATTTCGGTTTGGTTCTGGTTGCTATTATCCAAACCGAATAAGCTGAATAAACCGAATAAGAATATTATATATATATAAAACACTACTTGAGCAAAGTAATCCATACGTATCATGTATATGTTTATTTATAACTTATTATTTTTAATTATATATTTATGCCAAAGCTACAAGACCCACTAGTTATTGTAACTTGGACAACTATATTTTAATCTTTAATAGCATATATATCAAATATAGTTTTTAAAATATCTCGAGTTTTTAAACATGTATTTATGTAAGAATGAAAACCGAATTGTATAAACCGATCCAACCGAACTGCAATTTGGATGGTTTGGTTCGGATCTTAAGATTGTTTGGATGGATTGGATCTCACTTTTCAAAACCGAAATCCAATTGGATTTACTTAATCGGATCGGATTAAACCGATCCATCCGAACGTACACCCCTACCTTCCCCTGCCCAACCTAAAGATTAGTATAGTCTAACCCCATCTTAACCATACTTTCTATTTTATTTATAAAATGGATTTCTAGGAGTGTGTGATGGCCATGTCAAAGCTCTCTTTCTAGTTTATCCTTTTTTCCGCTGTTCAAAAAAAAGAAAAGGGGAAGAGAGATATAAAGAGAAAGTAAGGTGAGGTGGGATGAGATGGGGGAGAAGTTACCTCTCGGGTTGGTGAACTAGAATAGAGGAACCGAATGGTAAACCCAAAATGGGCTTAACGGTGTTCAAGGGGAGCCCAAGGAACCTGGTAATGAAGTCGAAGGCTTCTGCTTGAGTGGTACGCATGGTCTACTAACAAGGACATAAACCAAAGAGTTTTAATATAGTGGTAGCAAGGTGTGAATTGACTGTTAAAAACAAATGATAGGGAATAAAAAATGAATTCAACATCAATACTCGCCCTCAGAGAGAGCAGATTGGGCCTATGTTGTAGGCCATAATGTCGCGGTGTTTGAGGATTGCCCTCCCATTGTGGCTTGGCAATGGAGTTTATAATGAAAAAAAGAGGATGAACGAGGTTGAGTGATAAATTGAATGTTATCGGAAAAATCTAATATGACTGCTATGGTGCGAGTAAGGCAGACAACTCGGATTGTGTTTGGGTAAAATAGGTCGTGTCGCTTTCATGTCGACCCATCTTGGACCTAGTAAATTTCGTGTTAGATTTGGTTTTTGTTGCTTTAATTCGTGTTCATTTCAGGTCGACCCATTTTACAAGGAAAAAACGGGTTTTTTAAAGATAAAATTTGGATTTTCGGGTCGGGTTTTAGGTTGACCCGATATTCGTGAAAAAGTTACATATAAAATTGACTTTAAAATACATAAAGTTGACTTTAGTGTCCAAATTTCAGGTCGGGTTTCCGGTCTCTAGTCAACCATTATACGAGTTGAGTATCAAGTCTAAAAGTAAGTCACATTTCATAAATGGAATTTAGATTTAAATTTTTGAGAATTTCAATTTCATTTGACAATTATTTTTAGATTCAAATTTTGAAATATTTTAAATTTACCATCTTTACTTATATTTTTATATTCGGTTAATATATTTTTATTTAATAAAATCAAGTTACTTATATATTTTATCAAAACCTGACCCATCTTATTTTATGTCAACCCATTTACTATATATCTTCTTACTTTTTACTTTTACCCATAAGATCAATACAAGTGTCAAAATTAATGAAGGAGGTGGGGAAAAAAATTAGTGAAGTCTACATATCACGTTGTGATGAGTAAGAGGATGAAGTATATCATTTTTCATTTATCTATTTTAATTTCTTGTCAACCAATTTGTTTTGGCCTTGGTGTCCCAAATTGCCGACCTTGGTGCAAGGGTTGCTACCGCTCTCGGACGCGGTGTAAACTCCGAAGCAGGCAGTGCCTGCTATGAACTCTATCTCTCCGCCACAGCTTGTCCATATTACCATCAAATCCAAACCCTATCGTTTAAGTTGTACTTTTTCAGAATGAAATTACACTAACATCATTTAAAATCAGTTCAAATCCTTTCTAGTTTCTCAGATCACTTACGAATTAGATTAATTGATGATGGCATCCGAGAATCAGGTGGCCCAATTCTACGCTTCTCGAGACGAAATGGAGTCGCCTGTTCTCCAGGACGATTGTAATAACAATAAATCATTTCATTCCAACGGCGGAGAAGATTATCAACACCACCGCCCTATCTTATCACCGGTACCGTATGCAGAAATTTTGACCGCTGAAGACGGTGATCCCCTTGTACACTCGTCATTTCACAAAAACTTCAATTCGTTCATCGAGCCTCCTTCTTACGCGGAGGCGGTATTCAGATCGTTCGATGGTGATCACGGCAATCAAATCAATGACCGCAGTGATGTATCCACGTCAGCACTGTCTACCAGTTCCGATTACTTGAAAATTTCAGTAACAGATCCACGAAAGGAGCAAGATATAGCTATCTCGGTGGTTGCCGGTGGGAACACTTACATAACCTACTTGGTAACCACGTGGACGAACCTTCCGGAGTTCAATGGAACGGAATTTAGTGTCCGGAGACGGTTTAAAGATGTAGTGATGTTATCGGATTGGTTATCGAATTCGTATCGAGGATTTTTTATTCCAATGAGGCCGGATAAAAATGTGATTGAGAGCCAGGTTATGCAGAAGAACGAGTTTATTGAGCACAGAAGAATGGCTTTGGAGAAGTACTTGAGAAAGCTGGCTGTTCATCCGGTTATACGCAATAGTGAGGGGTTAAAAGTGTTTCTGCAGGTCCAGGGGAATCTGCCATTTATGAGCACCACGAATATGGCAGCAAAAACCATTGATCGTAGCCAGTTGGTGCAAGGTGGGAATGATATGCTCAGGACATTCAAAGAATTGAGGCAATCTGTCACATATGGTTGGGGTGGAACGAAGCCACCTCTGGTGGAAGAGGATAGGGATTTCAAGGAGAAGAAGATGAAGTTGCAGGATTTCGAGCTGCAGTTGACTAATGTTTCTATGCAGGTTAGTTGTTCGTCTGTTGAGTATGCGTTTACTGATTTACAATTCATGTAATTGATCATTTGCTTGTCATTTACGAGCTTCAAATTCCAATTTGTACCACATGCAAGATTAAATGTTTAGCCTATTCTCAATATACACTAAGAAATATCTTTTTAGTAGCTTAGGGGTGGAGTTGTGTAATTTGTTGATTGGAAAGTTAGGACTTTGGAAATATACACAGTTAAAAGGTTTGGATATAAGATAAAAATTACGAGTACACATTGCAACCTATGGCAGTTTAATCTAATTCTGGTTGTGTTCTTTCCTGATGTGGAATCATTACTTTTTCTTCACAATACAAAACTATGCCCAGAAGAAAAATTGTTGTGGTACCTTGTTAACAAATTAAAGCAAAGGTAAATTATAGAACCTCAACAAGGATTGGTTGATGGCTCAGATATGCATATGTGATATGTTCATTATTATTGCTTCTAGCAATTCAGCATACGCTGAAATGTTTTCTTTAACATACTGATGAGACCTATGATAAGTTTTATATGTATTCTTGTGGTATGCTAAACTGTATGTACCCAACTAGACACTGTGTGAGTTTTAGTGTTGCTAATGCATTTAAGAACCAATTTTCTTGGCAGACAATTTCAATATTAACAATTTAACATGTACCATGCATAGGTTTGTATTTGATAGTCATATTGTTGCTTTATTGTGAAGGCAAACTGATAGGAATTGATTACACTAACAGAATAAGAAGAAGAGAAATAGAAATTGGAAGATGATTTCAACGACAAAATATAACCAGAGGAATACAAATCAGAAGTAGATGATTCTCCCCTGCCCTAAATCAGTGAAGCACCACCTGGTGTCTTCCTGCCCAAGCTCAAGAGCTGATTACTTCTAAACTGAATTCACCCTCCTCCCTCCTACATTAAATCAGTTATTTATAATATTTGTTTCTTAGTAGACATTGGACCCATTGGGCTGGGCTCTAGTAATGGGTATTAAACACCTTTGTGGACTATTAGCATATTCCTTATTAATACCGCCCCCATAAAGACTAGGATTGTCCTCAAGCCTGAAGTTCGACAATTGACTGGAAATAGAATAAGCATCTTTCACCGTGTCATCTTCATTAGTTTCCAGCGGCCACGAGATCATCCATTGCTTCGCTTGTTCTCTATTCCATGATTATGAAGAGGAGATATTATGAAAAGTCGAGAAAATATGCTGTCGCTTGACCATGTCTACATATTGACCTTTAGTAGCAACATATTCAAGGTTATGCTTTTCATGCTACCATAGTTTTCCAACAACAGAAGCCCCTTCTTTAGCATTAGACACAACTTCTTGATCAATCACCCTAAATCTGATCGGACTAATGCGAATGCATGTGTTTTGATCAAAGTGGGTTGTCGGCCAGTTAATTAACTCTTTAGATGCATATGAAAGAGAAACTCAATCTCCGCCCGGCATGATACTTTCCTCACTAGCTGCATTTATGGATTTTGGAGCATCAACCATATCTTTCTTTTCTCTTATTTTAGTGTTCCTGGCTCCTCCATGCAAGCTTTTCCGTTCAAGAACTGATGCGCCTGACTCAATTGTTATATTGGTCTGTTTATATAGCTCTTTTACAAACTTTATTACACCATTCCCATCAAGGAAATTCCCTGGACCAGCTAAAGATACTTCACTTCCATTTTTCTTTTGACAATCTTTTTTTTCTCCCCTTGCTGACTAGAGTTGATTTCTTCTATTATAGACTTCCTTGATTTCCTCGATGTGTTAGTGTGTCTCTTTGTCAAATCAGTGTTATCTTCCACAAATGTTATTTCAAGTTCATTAAAATCATAATCCTGAAAGCTAGCCATAGAAGCAAGTCAGCAACCATGTTTGACTTTCCAGATCGATGATCACCATAACGAGAAAATCCCTGCTTCCACAACTTATGCACTTTCTTGTAGTCCTTTTTACACTTGATCCTTTTGTCAATGGCCTTGTCAATCATCTATCTCGCCATTTTAGAACCTATAGCTTCAATTTGAGCTTGTAGTTTAAACTTCTTGTTAGAAAGAAGGAAATTAAAGTAATCGGGGGGTTTAGGTGATTTATTACCTCGTAAGACAGAATTCACTGTAAGATTTTGTGTAATCAGGGGGTTTTAGGTGGCTTACGACCCCTATCAGCATACAAAATAGTCAAAGCCAATTGCCTAATCAAATCTGGTTTAGGACTTTTATCGAGCACCTTATGTGCACAGCCAAAAACCTGACTCTCTAAATAAATCATGATTAAATGAGTCTTTGGGTTTAACCATAGAGGTATCACTACATCAGAAACGGTGCACAAATTTGAAGGCAATTTGGGTGTAAATATGGGTTGATGACTCAAATAATCAAGCTGAGAACTTTGTTTACTTACAGTGATAGATCGATTAGGGTTCCCCAATTCAATTAATTGTGTAGGTCCCGTTTCTTTCACTAGTTGTGTGAAGATTTTCGGTTCGATAAGAAATTCAGGTTCCCCAATCACGTCTCTATTCTTCCAGCTAGTCTTCGAAGATGAGTTTTCTTCTTCACCCATCAAATTAGTCGATCCCTGCTGAACTTTGTTTCTATCCATCAACAACTTAATTCTTTTGTCCAGCTCTAGTAAACGCACCTGAAATGGCCCTTCATCGTGACCACTGATATGTTAGTTGACTCCCTCATCTAGATTCATATGCATCCCCTGATGCTTCACCAAACCGATTATCTTCTCAATTGAATTTTTCAAAGTTTCCTCCATGGAATGGACTAATTGAGATAGGTCTTGCATCTGAGTAGCTAGACGATCGAGTTTTTGGTCTTGTAAATCAATACATGACCCTTTTATACTCTCCTCATCCATCTCAATGGTTTCCCACCTGGTGTCTTCCTGCCCAAGCTCAAGAGCCGATAATTTCTAAACTGAATTCACCCTCCTCCCTCCTGCCTCCTACATTATATCAGCTATAATAATATTTATTTCTTAATAGATATTGGGCCCATTGAGCTGGGCTCTAGTAATGGTATTAAACACCTTTGTGGACTATTAGCATATTCCTTATCACAAACCAACAAAACTACTTGTGCAGTTGGGAGGTGAACACGATTTATGAACCAAATCTTAATTAAACGATCAAGTTAAGGGGTGGGGAGTTGTTTAATAGCTATGGATATGAAGTTATGAACTGTTGATCCATCTCCTGATTGTGCTCGCATATTAAACTGTACCAGTATACATATGCTAAAAAAAATCTGTGAACTACAATTATGAATTTGGTCCGAGTGATATTGAATGAATCTATTAATAAACAAAAGAAAGAAGAAAACATGTAAATAAAATCCCTGTAGTTCAAGATAGTAGGCTCTCCCAACACCACATGTTTTTAACGGCCCCAAGACCACATGTCACTTCAAAATTTTCAACGCCTAAATTGATGACCCCCCTTGTCTATATATTATCACAACTAACTTGACCAACAAGAAGATTTAAATAAGGAAACTACGATAATCACGAAACTAAATATAATGATTTCCCACCCCATATTTATCTAAAAGTTGTCTATTGACCCGTGTGGTTTGGTTCAGCGCTTGTACCACTTTCTCCACCAACCTTAATCTGTTTCAAAAGTATACCTATTTTTTCCTTGAGCACGGCATTCACTATTTCACATTCCTTTCGGATGCTATAATTCATTTCGGTTTTTGCATTATTCTTAGTGTAAAACCAATTTCCTAACCAAAACATGGCTTTAATTTAATGCTTATATGTAAATTCATTTCATAGCTTATGTGCTTAATGATCTATTGTCTTCTTTCTTGCTTTTCTTGGCTAGTTCTGTGGGGTTGAGTGATAGAAAATACATAGTTTAAATACTTAAAGGGGGTAAAGGGTAAAATTGGGTTTAAGTTTGTTAGTAGTTTCTAAATAAATAGAGTTCAGTATCTCTTTGTTAGTAGGCAGAAATTACATTACGTTTGAGGTTTGTACTGGGCTCGTTGTCTTCTTTGGCTATCGAGAGAGGGCTACGCCCTGGATCATTCATCCGATCTGTGGATGAATTGAGTTATCTTTGTTCTGACTTACAGTTTAGTATCATTTCTGATTTCAATTATTGATTCTCTACTGTTCGTAATTTTGGTTTCGTATCATTGAGACACATGAATCATACTATAAAGTGATAAAACGAATTTCCTAACCAGAACATGGCTTTAATTTAATGCTTATATGTAAATTCATTTCCTCGCTTATGTGCTTAATGATCTGTTGTCTTCTTTCTTGCTTTTCTTGATGAGTTCTGTGGGGTTGAGACACATGGATCATACTATGAAAGTGATATTGTTGTTAGTGAGAGGAAAAGACTATAGATGGTCAAAGATCATGGCTAAAATGAAATTCGGGCTTTGTAAGGGTCCTGTTAAGAGCGGTATTTTCCATTTGACCCTTACATGACTTAAGTTCATCATCTTATGGAACTGCAGGCTGAATCTCTTGTTAAAGCTCAACAAGACATTGGTGAAACCATGGGAGGACTAGGGTTAGCATTTGTTAAGTTAGCTAAATTCGAGACCGAGGAAGCTGTGTTCAACTCTCAGAAAGTGAGAGCTGGAGATATGAAAAACGTGGCTACTTCTGCTGTTAAAGCAAGTAGATTGTATCGGGAATTGAATTCACAGACTATCAAACATTTGGTAACTGCTACATACATCACTCGGTGGCAAAACGGGACGGTGATGGGTCAAATGGGTAGTTTTCATGGGTCAAAATAGTAGACTCGTAACAAGTTTTTGTCCAAAATTTCTATAACTAATACATGTGTCGGATGTGGTTACGAAAATTATATTGTTTCAATAATGATATATACTTTTTTTAAGAATTAACTGATTGAAGAGGTTTAATGCATCAGTAGTTCACTTTGGTTCTGACCCGTTTTGCCCGTTAGAGTGGGAAAATGGGTTGAAATTGCCACCTGCATACCTTTATTATATTCTCACCATCGTTGTAAGAGCAACATACCATTTTGGTGTCACAGGACAAGTTTCATGACTACCTCGGGGTGATGTTAGATGTCAATAATGCGTATTCAGATCGATCAAGAGCTTTGTTGACAGTACAGACTCTTGAATCAGAGGTTTCAACTTTAAATTCAAGAATTGAAAAACTTGAAGCAGTAGCATCCAAGGTATTTGGTGGTGACAGGTCTAGAATTCAGAAAATAGAGGAGTTGAAAGAAACCCTGAAAGTTACAGACGACGCAAAAAATTGCGCAGTCAGAGAATATGAGTGTGTAAAGGTAAAGTAGTTCATACCGATCATTAATTTTTCATATCCAAACTTTCTTGTTGTTACTTCTATTATGGAGGCATCTTGATTGTTGACGTTTGAACAATAACAATAGTAATATACTAAAATGCAGAAGAATAATAAGAACGAATTCGACAGACTTGACAAAGAGAGGCGTAAAGATTTCCTTGGGATGTTGAAAGGATTTGTTGCTAACCAGGTACCTTTTTCTTATCTTCAATGCTTGGTACCAGTCTACCAGACATGGCAAAATGGGTTGTTCAGGTGTAGGTGTGGCAATGAATTGGATCTTGATCCAGATCTTACTCGATCCAATCCATTTACATGATCTAAATGGATCAAAAGATATCCATCTATCCAATAAATGATCCAACATATCCATTCATTTAGGCATATCGATACATGTGATGCATCTGGATCTATCCATATAAACCTCCCAAACCACTTTCAAGTTTCAACACCCACAACCTACCATCATCACCACCACCACTTGTCAGTCGTCACCTCCACCATCAACTGCTGTCACCACCGCTACTGCCACCACTGCCTCCACCAGCAGCCACTATGGTGGCGGTGGGGGTGGTGATGATAGCGGTGGGTGGTGGTGATGATAGCGACGTGTGTGATGGTGGTGACACGTGGGCGGGCTAGTGGCAATAGGTAATGGTGGTGATTGGTGTTGAGAGGTGACAAACTTGATATAAATTTCAGACGACTTTCAACTTTCCCGGACCGTTAGACTAGTTTCTTTTTTAGATAAATTATTTAATGTAACAAACGAAACCAAGTTGACCCATTTACAATTAGAGGGTTTAAAATTGCCACTTTTACTTGGTACCTAATTCAGTATATTTTCCACTTAATATAATATCTCAAAGCGAATATGGAGGTAATTTAGCGACATTAAGTGATATTAGTTAGACGAATCATATTATGGTTCTTTCATTAACAGGCAGGGTATGCAGAGAAGATGGCAAATGTCTGGGAAACAGTTGCAAGCGAGACGAGTGGATATGCACAAAGTTGTACCTGAAACTTGGAGTATTTTTTTTGTTGATAATGTTATAGTATGTGTGCATATTAACAGCCACTACATAAAATTTGTGCAGCAACCACCCAAATCTCATTTTAAAATGTGTACTTAACTACAGACCCAATTTTGTACGTAGAATCTGATCTTTTGCAAACCTAACATCCTTTAGTCCTAAAGTTGTAGGGCTTCTTAGGCAAAGTTTTGAGTCTTGGACCAACCGGGTCAAATTATTTCCTAAGCCGAACCACATGATTGGTTCGGTTAAAACCGAATAAACTGATCAAATGGAAGCAAACTTTCTGTTTGGCTAATCTATTATTTTTCTTGCTCGTTTCTATAGGAATCTAGTTTACAGTTTGAAGGTATTCTGTTCTCTAAACTGCCTTTTTAGGCCAAAAAAACTCTATGTATTTGTATCGTAGTTTGGAAATATATAAAGATGTATACATCTAGTTCAAGTGGTGAGCATCCTGAGTTTTAAAACGCAAGGCAATTTGTACACAGTAATTGTTTGCTATGTGTAAAGGCTTTTTTGGAGAAAGGCAAGTTTTGGGGTGGTAAAAATCACCTTCCTTTTAAAGGAGATACGAATGTCTTTGTTTTTCAATCTTCTAAAATTCTCTGCTGTTCTTAAAATTTCAGAATTCAAAATCATTTTTCTCAATGAGAGTTGAACCCTCGACTTTAAGGAGGGAGACAGCTTGGTGCAGCTAGGTCAAGTCAAAGGCAAATATCATCAATCTAATCAAGGGACTTGCAAAATGCTTTTTAAGGACTCGTTGTGTTTTATCCTCTTATAAGATAAAAATTATATTAAAACCAAATTGTCATTTTTAAATACGCAATCCGCTTTTGTAAACGTACCATAAAACCTCAACATATCAGTTGACAATTATATAATCCGCGTGTATGGGGTGTTATAATTTTACTTAATGAGCTCAAACTAAATGCATTTAATCACATGAAGGTTGTTTTTCGAACTTTGAATAACACTCAAACGACATGACGGCGACAATAGTACTAAAGAAATCATCTTGACGACCTTCAAATCCGAACAGTGATTGAGAAATCTTGAAGTTGAAGCAATGACGAGGAACAGGCCGGCTGGGTCAGTCAGAAAGAAAAGGGTGAAAAGAGACTAGAAGAACTTTTTACCTATTTTTTGTTTGATATAAATAAACTTTTTCTATTATATGTTTGCCCACTCCTCCATGAAAGGAGAATAGATTTTATACAAAAAATAAACACCAACAAAAATCTAAATATCTACTTAAACAGATGGTACAGTCAATGCTGCAAGCCTGCAACTATAGAAACATACTATACTACTAACTAATAAAACTAAAACTATGGATTGAGACACAATAAAATCTGTTATTGATAACCATAAAAGAAAACACATACTCCAGTCCAGGTGAAACTAATACATTAACTGCTAGTACCTTTCTACGCAGACATTGGGTGGTTGGTTTTATATAAATCATAATCATGTCAAAAATACTCAAATTTATCACCTACAACACAACATTACATTTTGAAGGTTTGTTGTGATTTATGTTAACAAGAAATCGTAATAAAAATCGAGAGAATTTGGAGAAATTGGGCCACACTACGGATTTTGGACCCGTTGTCAGCCAACGCAGCACAGCCATTTTCCAGCCTGGCCAAACTTATTATTGATTGGTCGTGATCCTCTTTAACTCCCATCTCGTTCAAAAGTTTGAGCCGTTTGAAGTTGATACGTTTTTTCCGTTGTCTTATGTTCGTTCGTCCGTCCGTCTGTCACTATATATAAAAGCCTAGATGATCTTTCTTTAGAGGACCCGCGGTGGCCTCGTTTCCTTGCTATAACGAGGCAATATTAAAATGATTGTGTGTGGGTTCAATGAGGGTAGTGATGCTAATTATCACCGTGGGTGGTTAGTGATCAGTTAGTGATCGTTGCATGCCCCTTATTAAAATCAAACATCACCCTAGAGTCCTCCTTGGTTTCTATATAAATTAGCCAACTTATTATTTGTTCAAGATGAACGAATATATAGGTGCTGCTAATTTCCAAACAACTTGGTTCAATAGTACAAATTCCAAACTTAGGTGCTGCTAATTTCCATACAGTTTCAAAATCAAAATTGTAACAAGATATTGAGTTAATATCAATCAGTCATTCAAAGTCTGTAAAAATTTCCTAAAAAGTTCAGCAAGGAAACACCTTACCACCAATCTTAGCCAATATATGAAACAGTTAAAACTCAAATATTAAGTATTCTTGATCCTTGGTTTCTACATAAAATTGTTGTAAAATTCACCTTGATCGATCATCAAACGCGTGGAACGGCAGGAGCAGCTGCAGCGGCGGCAGAAGAAGCAGCTCCGCCGAGGAACGAAAGAAATCCAGCATTACCCGGTTCTTGATCATCCAGAAATAGATCTTCCGGAATCTTAAATGCACCATGAACACAGAGGATTGCTAATCCAATCATAAGCGCAGAGATCATAACAGACCCTACATTGGTTAAGAAAACAACAATGACGGTGGAAAGGATTAATAAAACTAGGGTTTCACGATCAGAGAATGTACGGCCGAAGATGACAAGCGAGTGATCGGACGGTCGGAAAAGGTAGAGGAAAATCCAGGCGGCGAGGAGGCAGAGGAGGAGGAGGAGAGAGATTGGGTGAGAGAGGAGGGAAATTGCAACGACGACGGCGAGAATGGTGGTGTAGTTGACGCGAAAGTAAGAGAAGTTTTTACGGATGCGTGAGGTGGCTTCGGAGAAGGATTCCGGCCGGGAGAGGGAGGAGCGATCGATTAGTTCGTACCATGGGCGGTTTTGGGAGAACGATTGGCGGAGGGAGGTGGATAGGCGGGAGAAGAAAGCCTGGAGGGCGGAGGTGGCGATTGGGTTTGGTTGGTTGCCGGTGGTGATTGGGATGGATGCTGGTGGTACTGACATCGTGTCACGGCGGAGGGATTTGAAGGTTCAACGGGGATGGTGGATTTGAAAGCTACACATAACCGCTGCAGTTTTTCCCGTTGCTTGTGTAATTCTTCCACCCTCCGTCTTTTGTTTAAGGTGAGGAATGAACCTCCAACTTTTTTAAGTCTCAGTTATAGCCCCTAAAGTTTATGCTTCATTTATATTACCAGTTTCTTCATCATCTTACTAGATAACAAAAGAAGCAATTGACCCAATAGTTTGCAGAATATTGTGTATGTATTTATGCATAAGAGTATAAGACACATAATCGGAGATTATATCATCATGAAAACATGGTAAGATCTTGACACCTAATAATATTATTTCTAATAAATTTAGATAATGTGAGGTTACATAAAAAGTTTGAATATAGATCGAAAACCTTTAACGGGTACTTGATCTAGTAGCTTGTGGTTGAATCTTGTTCCCACTTAATCGCCTGCTTCCCTATCTTGTGAAGAGCTTTGATCACTTGTTCATTTGTTACATCTCCCGTAACAGTCACCTTGTTTAATCTCGTATCAATATCATATGTCTCGATATCTGTTGAATCAACCAACAAAGTTTATGGATTCAATGAGGACATTAATTAGTTGGTTAAGGTAGGTAGGTATGTATGTACCTTGGATCTTCTTGATGGCCTTCAAGATCATCTTAATGCAGTCTTCACAGTGTAAACCCACCTTCAATTCCACCACCTGATCGATTCTTAAAAAGTTAGCAGTGACATATAATATATATGATACTTAAATCAATGGATATATGTATATGATGATACTCACGTTACCCATTTTGATTAGCCTCAACTGAAACTAATATGAAGTTTAGAAATGAGGAATGTAAATGGTTGATGAATATTTGTAAAAGCGCTGCCTGCCTTTTTTTGGGGGGAAAGCATATCTCGTTGTGTGTGTATAAAGAAAGCCTTTAAAGGTGTTAAAAAGAAGATAATTCATAGTGAGAATATCAATCTCTTTTTTGACTAGAGAGAGACCAATCATTCTCAAATACGCGTCTACAGATGGATTGTAATTTAGAGTTTCCGGAGTACGTACTGCCACAACGACCATGCTACTCCACCATGTCCGTTGTTCGTTCATGATCGTGGAGTTTGTTATGCCGGTAACAGGCAGAGTGGTCTTTTTTAATTCAAAGTTTTAAACCAACCGCTGGAATTTATTTGTTGGTGTTAACGTAGCAGTCAGTAATTGAGTTATTAGTGTGAAATGTTAGTGATACTAATATACTATGACTGTTAGTTATAACAATTATCTTTACAAATTATCTTAGAGAAAAATTTCAAAACGGCTTAAACTAAGTAGAGTTAAAAGATACGTAATTGATAAAGCACATTACAAATTTTAATTAGCATTAAGATTATAAAACTATAAGTTTGGGTATGTTATGAATGGCTTTTACATAGTTTGTTAATTTTGATCTTGTTTTCTGTAAAATAAATTTTCATAATCATAGTCAATTTATCGTGACGTGGACAAGTAAACGAGTTGGGAAAAAAAGGTAAATTATTTAGCTAGAGCAAATAAGTTGGGTGAGGCTGGGATAACTTTTTAATTCTCGTTTTGTTTTATTTTAATATATATATATATATATATATACGTATGATTTCAAAATTTTATTATGGTAATATCAGATAGGAATGATCCTCGTCGGCTCCAAAAGTTTTTTCACGTACAAATAATAGGCTGACAATTGAGTAGGCAATGCTCCACAGAGTCGAGACCAGAAGAGCAGAAAAGGATAGCATACTAAAACGAAAGTAATTATCGGATTCTACAGGTACATTTCAACAACAAAAGCAGTGCCTAAAGTTGCAGTTTGTACTCGTTCATTTGATATAGTTGGTCAACTGAAATCCCAAAATGTCAATGTCAAACTGGGATCAATGTCAACAATTGGCTCATGTGCACGAAGAGGGGGATGTAATAAAAAGGGATGAGACATGATGTTCTAGCATACCAATCAGTAAGCAGACGCTCAGAGATCAAAATGGATGATATATGAACTACTTGTTTTCATTTTTCACCATGGTATGACCTGACCCGCAATATCTGCCGTTTTTCACACACACAAAAAGGAGCCCGGAATGCACTTCATACAACGAAAGTATATAGGTAACAGGGATAAGAAATATAAAAGGCATGATATTGAGCTTGGCTAAAAAACTTGCTGACAAGTTTGATCACTGTGTTGACCCTGTAATGCACTGCAGAAGACAGCAAAAATATTAAAGACTAGATGACATTGGTTTAAATAAGCCAAACCAATCAAGACATTTAAGAGACATGATTAGGAGGAAGAAGAAACCAAAAGAATAATATTTGCAGTAAAAATATTAAGGATTCCCCCATAAAGTACATATAAAAGGCAAGTTTCGGACTATGGCCACAAAGGCAGTTTTCACATAACATATTTAGACTATCAGCATCCATCCCCCTCGTTCCCATTGACACATCAGAACCACATCATTTTTTCCTTCCATATCATTCAATCTCACAAACCCCCACATCCATCCCACACTACCTTTTTTATTTAAAAATAAATAAAGAGAGGAGAGAGATAAAAAGAAGAGAGAGAGAGAGGGGGGGGGGGGAGGCCGCTGGTTCCAGGTCACGCTAGCCTCTCCAGCTGGTTAGCAAAAGGAAGGGGCGATGGTGTTGGTGTGTGACCCGCTTCAACCAGCGCTCTCCAGCTGGTTAAATGAGGTATGTCTTACATATCTTGTATTAGGTAATGTGCGGCTATGCGATCTATAAGAAAATTTCCTATTTGACATAATTTTTAGGCAGAAGTTGAAAAGAAACTACACAATCAAACTTTGAAAGCTAATGATAGCCACATGATTAGTTCATGAGATGAAACTCAGTATCTATGACTGTGCCCTGTCATAAGTTGCATAGGTGGAACTCTGAAAGACATCACCCCAACTGCTAACTAACAATAGACTTGATATTTGAAAATATAGCAAACTCTGCTGCAAACCCTCTCATTGATTGTTACTTGATAAACTTGATCTTTTGTGAATATATACCAATGCTGAAAGCTTCTTCAAAAGTAGTGGGTCATCACAAAATTAAGATACAACTAAATTCACCCAACAAGCAGCTCGAGTAATCTCAGTATCGATTGATGGCCCTTTTAAGATTTCTTTTGGAGTGACCTAATTTCGAGCTATTATATTTTGTTTTCTTTTTTAAGATGGCGTGGAAAAGAAAAGAAACTAGTCCCTAACTCCCTATTATGACATGCCTAAATATATAAGGGTCTGAAGTTTGCTTATTCATGTTGACCAAGATAAAAGATTAGCCGAAATACTTTCTATTGCGTTATGACAGCAATGGGTATCTTGAGGGAAGATGATTTAATGCTACAACTTGTCAATAACAAGCCAGAAGAGTGGAAGAATTAAGAAAACCAATCTTTCTATTTTGAAATATGCAGCCAAATGAATCTAATTCAATAGTTCAGAAAAACCAATAAAAGAAACTGGGCAACAATTCAACCCATTTTGTTACCATCAATTAGATGAACATAGAACATTTAGCTTTGTTTTTCCCCAGCCTTTACTTCATCTGTATCTGAGTCACTAGCATTGTAACCTATCAAAATATTAACAAAATCAGTCCACAAACTACATAACTAGCCATAAATAAATAACGAACAAAAGGAGTAAAAGAACCTGGATGTTTATCACCAACTTTCCACACCGAGCTTCGGCTCCTGGAAGCTTTACTAATCCAAGCTTGTCCCTAACATTCAATGCATCAAAATATGTAATTATCTCCAAGAAACCACTAAGTTCAAGCATGGCAGAGTGCAAGAAATCGTCCAGGTTATTACAGCAATCACGGACTACATCCGAAGATTTAAAAAGATTAAGGAAAGAAATTACTCTTTAGGAACCAACAAAAGTCACATTTGGCATTCACAAGATAATCATCAATGAAATCTGTGAAAATAAAAGAAATAACAGTTCAATGTGAATAAGGAAAAACTTAGTGGGGAAAATGGTCGAACACCTTCTGTGCATCTTTAACCACGCCGTAACCGCTACAGTACATCTGACCAACCAACACCTGCATGCTGGTGTCACCAGCTTTTGCCTCCTTAAGGGTATCCTGGAACCACCGTTGTGAGCACTCCAGCACTACCTCCGCAAGCGGCATCCGTCGGTTCATCGACGAATTCTCTTCCATTATGTTTAATTTCTGCTGTTGCTTGTCAATCCGGATCCCCTTGGGCTTGGCGGGTTCTGACGGAGGTACAACTCGGGTTTTGTTGGAAACGAATTTAGGGGGTCGTTTCGATTGTTGATGGATCCTATCGGAGGTTATAATCCTGGCGAAATCTTGAAGCCTTGGGGAAGATGGAACCGATTTTCCCATAAACGAAAGACACGAAATTGACTAGTATAAAAGATCTTTTTATCCAATTCGATTCCAAAGTGCAAATCTTGAAACAGCAGGATTTCCCCCTTTTCCCTTTTCTTTTTGTTATCTGGGTTCTCCGGGCAACCAACCATGTACACGATGTCTATTTTAGAGGAGGCCGCCTTCAAATTAACATTTTTTGGTCCCTTAAGTTTATTTAGTTTTAATAGTTTTTGTATTTCGATCTAAAAACTTACTCCTTTTTATCCTAATTTCTTTGCACTTTTGATCTGTTTAAAACCGAGTTGATAAAATTGTCCTTATATTATTATTTTATTTAATTTCTTTTAATTTTAACTGTTTTTATATTATTTGATAAAATTTAAAGAATACAAACCTCACCTGACGCCCGCTCTCTCATTTGGACTACACACATAATGACATAACCCTTTGCCAGCCTTCAACATCGGCTATCCCAATGGTCGCCATCGCCATCCGTCTTACCGGTGACCACCGCCAACTAACTTGTTGTCAGACGCCTCCATCGCTCACCCAAATGTCTTCTCTCCGTTCCGATTTGGGTTCCACTTTAGAAAACCCCAAACTCTCTCTAGTTCATGTCTGCCTCACTCTTGGATGGTCATTGCCAGAAATAGATCGGGCCACCTCCACTATCACCAGCCATAAATTAGGCTACATATCTCGATGGTGACTATGTGTATGTGTGTGTTTCGATTTGGGTTCCGATTTAGAAAACTCTAATTCAGTTGACAAGTGTGTGTTCTGATTTCAGTGTGTATGTGAGTTTTTTTTTTCTTGTTCCCATATTTGGGGGGTGGTGGTGGTGGTGGTGGTGAGATAGAAAGGGGGAGGTATAGGTGTTCCGAAATTAGGTGTTTTGGTGGTTGCAAGATAGAGAGGGGTCGAGCTTAGTACATAGAGAGAGTTTGAAAAGTGGTGATGGTGGTGCTGATTGGAGAAGTTGATGTTTGTGGTAGTGGTGGTGGCGGTTTGTGAGAGAAAGGGAATTAGGTACTTAGAGAGAGTAAGAGAGTGGTGATATAGTCGATGGTGGCCAGATCGAGGCGGTACGCTCGACGGTGGCCGGTCGTGCCGAATGTGCGTGTGTGTCAAATGAGAGAAAGAGTGAGTGTGTGTGTGAAGAGAGATAAAGAGATCCTAAAAAAATTAAATATTAAAGCAATCGATATTAATATAAACTTAATTAATATCAAAATGAAATGATGAAATAAGAGCAAATTGGTCAATTCAAGTTTGAAAATGACCAAAAGTGCAATGAATTTAGGTATGGAGGGACTGGATCCGAAAGTTTTTGGGTCTAGAGACCAAAATCCTTAAAATTGGCAAACCACAAGGATAAAAAAACGTAATTAACTCTAAATTTAGATTAAAGGTTGGTTAAGTCCGTATTAATAATAAGATTAAGGTTTGGTTAATTCAATAATAAGATAAAGAGCTGGTTAGGTTTCTTCAAGGTTTGGTTAAGAAATAAACATAATATCAAAAGTAGGGTAAGGTTTCTTTTGCGAAATACATGGATCGAGAACGCAAATAAAATCAAGAAAAATAAAAAAATTATCCTTATTTTTAGTTTATAATAACTTAAAAATAATAAACTTTTAAAGTATATAAAAAAACGAATACAAAAACTAAATAAATATAATAGATAATATATTATGAATATAACATACGCGTTTAATTTTTATAGTTATTAGATTAGTTTTTTCATAAAATAAATGTTTTCTCTGGATGTTCCTCATCATAAAATAATATAATATATTAACGATTCATGGGTGAGCATGCATATATGTCTGCAATTGTATGGCTGGAATAACATAATGAAATCTGCACTTAATTATTGTGTAGGTGCGGTGCATGGGCAAAGGGGATAATGTTCAACTTCAAAGCATATATATCCTCATGGGAATTACATCCAAAATTCAAAATAGCTTGCGGGTATTAATAATGTGATATAAAAATTCCAAATCTATTTCAACAAGCATCATTCCTTCTACTTATTTAACAGGGCAAACAGTGACGAATCCAGGATTAAAATATAGAGGGGTTCAACATAGTTTATATGATAGGATAAGTTAGTCGAGAGAATTAAATAACGGGTCAAATGGTTTTTAGTTAATATTCGGAGCATTGATAGTATGATATAAATCAATAGAATTATAAATACCGACACAAAAAGTAAACATATATTTAAACAAATAGCATAAAGTTTTTGTAATTTACCCTGACGATATTCCATACCTGATCGTTGCTCCATATAGCTAGAAAGTGAACATAGGTCAACTTTCATATACTTTGAAA
>JAUEJL010110610.1:0-12547 GCA_032274825.1 Drosophyllum lusitanicum | reverse complement strand
GGAAATCCCACCTAAGAAATATGAACCAAACACAAGATGGGATTTTAAATCCCACTAAATGCAAATCTCACCAAATACCAATCCCATTTGAAATCTTAATCCTTTAAAAAACAATACATGAACCAAACACCCCCTAAGTACAATTATCAAATGCATTGAAAATGACAAAGAAAAATGCTGGGAAGTGCACCTACGTGACATGTGGCAAATTCGGGATCTCAAATCCCGAATTCTCTTTCAAATTCGGGATCTAAAATCCCGAAAACTCTACTTTTAAAAACTTTGAGAGACTTGCATTACTTTTGATAATTTCTGTAGAACCTGTTGCCTTTTAAAATTGTAAATATATTGAAATTGGGTGTGGAAGTAAATTGAGTGATCTTGTGTCGTAATTATAACATGTCTTTAAATTTAAAGAAAAAGTATCATCTTTGTAAAAAGAGTTTTAAGAATATTATGAAATTATCACAAGTATTAAAAAGTTACTAAATTGAGGCCAATTTAACTATGTCTCATCTCTAAAAACACTTAAAACAAAGTACATGGCGTCTTTAAGCCCTTCTCGCCTATTTTATGCTAAAATCGAACCAATTTTTAACTAAGTTTAAGTTGTTTATAATCATAGCAGCCTTCAATGGAGGCCATAAAAAATGGAGACCTCTTATGGTGAAGTATTATGTACATGCTTAAACTGGCCCTGTTTATTGACAATAGGTCGAGTAGTATTATGGAAATGGAGGTGATCCTTAATTACATAACAAAAGTGGTTATACACAACTTATTTATTCATCATTAACTTGTACCATGTGTATTAACTACTTGTATCTTGTTACTAAAAACTATTGTGTACGTATTAGCTCACTTATGAAAAACATAGTTAAATTTTTTTTGGTTGAATGGGTTGAAAGCTCTTACAACATTCTAATTCGTTTTACTAGAAACATTTAAGGTTAACATAAGCATAATATAGTTTTGATAATCATATTGATACTTATGCTATGTAAAAGTTTGGAAATATTAAACAAAAAAGGTTATGACTCAACCTAACCTAGGGATGTAAACGAGTCAAGTCGAGCTTGAACATGGTACTTATCGAGCCGGGCTCGTTTAGGACTTTTTAGGCTCTAGCTTGGCTCGTTTAAGATATATGAAGCTCAAACTCAGCTCGTTTAAGTTATGTGAAGCCCGGCTTGGCTCGTTAAAGTTCGTTTAGTTTTATTATAAGAATATATATGAAAAACAAACAAATTAATTAATTAATTTTGTATATGAAGCTCTTTTAGGCTATATATGAAAAACAAACAAATAAATTATTTAATTTTGTATATGAAGCTAGGCTCGCGAGCCTAAACAAGCTCATTATTTATGGCTCAAGCTTGGCTTGTTAACTAAACGAGCTTTAGTTTAGACTCGAGCTCGAACTTGGTTTGTTTCAAACTTTTAACGATCCGAGCTCGAATAACTCTGTTCATTTACATCCCTAACCTAACCCATTTTGACAAACTTGATTAAATAAAAATTAATTAAAACTTCATATTAAAACTTATTTTATACCAACTCTTCAACAACAAAAGGATTATCTTATCCAAAAATATTAATTAAGAATAATAATTGCAAGTTCGAATATGCCAGCCGACCATGGTTGTAGATCCCTCCTTTGATTCCATACGCTTCCAAACATGTCAGTCACTTATTATAATTAAAAAAGCAAAAACAAAAAAACATTTTTACATGTACTCCATGTTACCAAACTTCTCCATCTCCCCTCGAAATCCAACAACCGCATTCTCACGTAGATACAACAGCACTTTGAACCCATCTTTCTTCCCCTGGCTCGCCTCTGAATACGGCAAAAAGAAGCACGGTTCAACGCTCCCGAGAAGGTTTCTCGAGAGAGGTAGAACCGTGACCGGACCTCCCCAACCAAAGTCAACCGTTGAATGCCCCAAGTGCCTCCAGTCAGTAAATGCACTGACGCTTTTACCAGCATTGATCCCTTTTTCGTAATTTAGTTCCTGGAAGTCGATAAACGAGTGAACGTACTCGTTTGATACATTTTTCTTGCTCTTTTTAATCAGTTCTGCAGTTTCCCAAATGGGTTTGTCGATCAGTTCTCCGGCTGTGATCTGAACGTACATTGGCACGCAGCCGTTGCCCCAGTAGCCAGCCGGCAACGGGGGCTTCACTAGCCTCCTTATGTTGATTGCGTACGCAAATTTCACCTTCTCGTCTCTTGGAATTTTTGAAGCTTTTACTCTGTTCTCATACAGGTAGAATACTTTTCAATTTCAACAAAGTTATAGTGAAAAACTAAGAATAATCAAAAGACCCAAATTGCATTAAAATACAATGAATTTCGCGTTAGTTACTATTGCATACAACAAACTTTTTTCTGTGTTTGGTATTCTAGTTATCATTGTATATAATTAACTTTGTCGTAATTTTCATTGTATACAACAACTTGCATGCAATGGGAGGATTATAAAAATTAATTGTATTATTTTTTAAAATAAAAAGTTTATTATATATAATAGTAACTAAAACAAATTTAATTATATTTTCGGTGATGTTTGGATTTGGTAGTCTAATAATCATCATAATACTGTTTCGTACATGGATGGAGTTAGAATTGTTTTCTTTTTAATGATTAAATTATTGAATATCTAAAAAATAATTAAATTGAACATTTGAGTAAAAGAATAAACAAAGAAAAAAGTTGACAAAATCATTAAATTTTGAAATCAAAATTAAGTAATAAATTAAAAATTTTAATGTGAAATTAAATAACTAAATTGTAAAGTTAAAAAATATTAAATCAGACAATTAAACAGTAAATGTTAAATTAGGTTATTAAGTTAAAAAATTAAAATTAAAATTAAAATAATAACCTAAGCTATTAAATAATTTGTGTTCTCAATCTATCAGAATTGAATTATCAAATAACAAACATTAATGAATGTAATAATATCAAACAATTAACTTTTCATTAAATTGTTAGATATGAATCTGAAATATTAAAATTGAAATAAAAGAAAGATACTAAATATTTAATTCAATTATTAAATAAAATACTAAAATATTAATTTAAATATAATATAATAACAACTGAATATTAAAATTTAATAATTAATTTTATTCACAGAATCTTTTACTCGCAAAAAAACACCTAATACCCCCAAATGCCCCAAAACTAGAACATGCTTACCTTGCTTGCCATAGATAAGCACCCAAAGCTTCAAAAGTGGTGAAACTCGAACCGGACTTTTCTTGTAGAAAAATCTTAAACTGGTCCAACCACTCATCTTTCACACTAAAACACTCCCTGACCACCTTTTCGTTAAGTTCTGTGTATGGTATGAAGTCCTTATCCAAGGACAAAAACTCGTCAATAGGAAACTCCGTCCTGGCCGGTTCTCTGGGCCCCAACAACTTCAACCGGTCCCAAACCGGTTCGACCGTTACCTCACTAGCCCCTCGAGCAAGCTCAGCCATAGCATTGAAAAATAGCGTCGCCCCGAGCCCATCACACAGCACATGGTGCACCGATGCTCCTAAAGTATACCCGCCACAACTGAACCGGGTCACCTGTAAAATCAACAAATTGGTTAACCGGGTTTTATGATCCGGGTTTGGAACCAACAATTCAATGAATTCTTCATCTGCATCGTCAAGGTAGTTGGCTGAACTCAATGGGGAGTCGACGGTGGCTGGAATGACCTGAACTCCACCACCAACCTTGCAGTGGAGATCGAATCGGCCATCACTGTGGCGGCGGTGGAGAGTGCCGGTGTATGGATAGTATTTGACAAGGGCTGTGGAGAGAGCGGTGGTGATAACTTCAAAGGGATCGGTGTTTTGTTGGTTGTTGGCGGCAGCGTAGGCTCGGACGTAACGGAATGGGACATTCATGTTGCGATCGGTATCGAGATGGGAGAGAGGGAGGGTGTGGTCATCGGTGAAGGGTGACTGAGAGGGATAGACGGTGGTGGGTTGTAAGATTTTGACATCCATGACGGTGGTGGCTGGTGGTTAGTAACGCCGGTATAGGATGGTGAGGTTGACTCAATTTCTGAAATCCAAATGGAAAGCATTTATATATAATGGGGCACGGACAAGGGACGTGGACGTTTAGGCATCATTAGCAATTCCACCAACCTTTTTTTTTAATTAAAAATTTTAAATAAAAATACTAGCCGAATTATACGCAACAAATTTATTCATACACAAGTGATAGTGACGGATCTAGGATTTTCCTTGAGGCACCGTAAAAATGGTAAAACAACTTAGATAAAAGTCCAAACATATGCGGTTAATTGTTAAAACGGGTGAGATCAAACTTAACATATTCGGTTAATTGTTAAAACGGGTGAGATCAACTTCTTGATAATCAAATTAATCTAACAAACTTGACTTTCGTCTATGAAATAATTTTCAATTAAAAAGTAGTCTTTTAACCACAATTTGCAAAAAACAAGCATGACAAATTGATTAACTATACAATTTTTGTACATGAATAATTTTATTGCTTACAAATCACCCCTAAAATATGGTTTTATTTTCTTACGTGACAAAGTGATCAAGCGGTCAATTTCGCCCCTTTTACTCTTTTATTTAGCTTTAAATTAATGCAATATAAATTTCCCTAAAATATATACTTTTTCAATAATATGCATGGAACATACCTATGACAAGATGATTTACTAAGGGATGGATCATGCTTTTATGCTTTTATGCTTTTAGGATTTAGGGAGGGATGAAACATGCCTCTTCCTGTAAAGCGGTTTGAATTTAGGAGATAGATTTATATACACAACAAGTTTTTATTATGATTGTTTTGATTTTCATAATATAGTGTCCTGGATTATAGGTGTTGGTATGAGATAACATCTCCGAATTAATTCGATATATGGGGGAACTAAGCTACTTAATATATAAGAAAAAAGTAACACCTTGATCATTAGGAATTTCTTTTGGCCTAGTGATAAACACATTGATCCTAACAATTGGTATCAGAACGCGGTCATGGGTTCGAATCTCACATCTGTTAAAAAAAATGCTAGGGGGTGGATGGATGAGTCACTAGCCTCCATCTTCTTAAATCCCCTCATAAGGGTGTGACGAGTTGAAATCCCATAAATCTAAGACATTTGCGGCAGATGTTTGGGGATTTTTAAAATGATTCAGCGAGTTAGGTTACTCAATATATAAGCAACAAAGGTAGTGTCTTAACCATCAAAAATTTCTTTTAGCCTAGTGGTAAAACCTTGATACTAACAATAGGACATAAAAGTCATATAATTATTGTGTGGCAAAAACTTTGAAGTTTTTCGGTTTAACTATATAAAGATTGATTTTAAGTTTTTTTTCTTTTTGAATAAATTACATTTTTTGTCATGAAATTTCAATTATAATGTTTGAATTTCAAAATTACATAAATCATCCTTACTTTTAAAATTTATCATGGTTTAGTCCCTAAATGATATTCTTTGATTTCTTTTTGGTGGGTGTTTGATTGTTTCTTACTTCTTAGGTGACTTTGATGTCTCCAAACGCGTTTAACAATTTTACTAGAATCCTATGCATTACACTACAAATAACTGACATTTGCAAGAAACAATGAACATTGCAGTCGCTTTTTTGTGCTACAAGAAGCGGTCTATACAAACTCCATATTGTTAAACTTCTTCATCTCCCTTCTAAAAGCAACAATCGCATTTTCGCGGAGATACGACATTACACAAAAACCATCTGTTGTCCCCTCGATTGCCTTCGAATACGGCAAGAAGAAACATGGTTCGACTGTCCCGAGAATGTTTCTAGAAAGGGGTAGAAACTTGACCGGACCTCCCCAACCAAAGTCAACTGTCGAGTGCCCAAAATGTCGCGAGTCAATAAATGCACTAACCCATTTCCCAGCATTAATACCCTTTTTGTAGTTTAGCTCTTGGAAATCGATAAACGATTGAACATACTCGTTTGACGCATTTTTCTTGCTTTTCTTGATCAGTTCTGCGGTTTCCCAAATGGGTTTATCGGTCAGATCTGCAGCTGCGATCTGTACGTACATTGGTACACAACCATTGCCCCAGTATCCAGCCGGCAACCAGGGCTCTACTAGCCTCCTTATGTTCATTGTGTAGGCAAATTTCACTTCCTCATCACTTGGAATTTTCAAGGCTTTCACCCTGTTAGTTTATATAAAATTATTATATATAACATCTATTCAACTTCAAGAAAATCATTAATTTGTAAACTAAAACACCCATAAATTAGTTGTAACAAGCTTGTAGTTATTATACCTTGCCTGCCAAAGAAAAGCACCCAAAGCTTCAAAAGTGGTGAAGCTTAAACCGGACTTTTCTTGTAGAAAAATCTTGAACCGGTCCAATGACACATCTTTCAAACTAAAACACTCCCTCACCACTTTTTCCTTTGGTTCTGTGTATGGATCAAAGTCCTTATCCAATGACAAAAACTCGTCAATTGGAAACTCCATCCTGGCCGGTTCTCTTGGCCCCAACAACTTCGACCGGTCCCAAACCGGTTCGACCGTTACCTCACTAGCCCCTCGAGCAAGCTCAGCCATAGCATTAAAAAATTGCGTCGCCCCGAGCCCATCACACAGCACATGGTGCACCGACGCTCCTAAAGTATACCCACCACAACTAAACCGGGTCACCTGCAAAATCAACAAATTGGTTAACCGGGTTTTTTGATTCGGGTTTGGAACCAACAATTCAATGAATTCCTCATCCGCATCATCAAGGTAGTTGACTGAGCTCAACGGGAAGTCAACGGTGGCTGGAATAACTTGAACTCCATCACCAACCTTGCAGTGGAGCTCGAACCGGCCATCAGTGTCGCGGCGGTGGAGAGTGCCGTTGTATGGGTAGTATTTGACAAGGGTGGTGGAGAGAGCGGTGGTAATCACATCAAAGGGATCAGTGATCAGTTTGTGCTGGTTGGTAGCATAGGCTCGGATGTAACGGAATGGGACATTCATGTTGCGATCGGTATCGAGGTGTGAGAGAGGGAGGGTGTGGTCGTCGGTGAAGGGTGGCTGAGAGGGATAGACGGTGGTGGGTTGTGAGATTTTGACATTCATGATGGTGGTTGCTTGCCGCCGATGTATAATACGATGGTGAGGTTGACTCAGTTTCTGAACCCATATGCAAGCATGAAAGGCCTAATTTATATATCATGACAAGAAATTTTAATAAAAATAATGCATTTCGCCACCTACCTTTACGTGCTATATATATCATGATTCATGAATGGTGAAACCTCAGAAATATTAAGCTGGTGAGCGGAACCATGCATCGTTTATATAAAACGAACAAATCACGAAAAAAATTTAGAACTAGGTTGAGAGGATCTAGTATAATTGAATTTTTTATAGGGTTTATTTCTTCAAAATGTATTAAACTATACCTAAAATGTTAATATGTGTATCAACATTCTAAAAATGTTATTGTGTGTATTGAACTTTTAATTTGTTGTTATTGTATATATTTTGATTACATAAAAAATAAAAAAAAAGTATAAGTTTAGTACATACAATAGAAAATCTAATACACACAATAACATATACATTTTTCGAAAGTTTAATACACAAAATAATATTTTTAAAAGGTGAATACACATTAACATTTAAGATATAGTTTAATAAATGTCTTAGAAGTAAGTCCTCTTTTTATATGTTATTACACTCTAGTCTCTCGGTCTTACTTTCCCAAGGTCAAAAAGTTTTGTCTTTTTGTCGTTTATTGGCTTTTAGCGATGATAGCTTGTTGTCGCTGAAACCTCCGGTGTCCAAAAGTTTATTTTCCTGTAGTGCAAAGAGATATAAGGATAGTTTTCCTTTAGATTAATTTTTATTATTTTCAGTCTTATGAAATATCCATTAGTAGCAAAGAGATGGATCATGTTTTAGGGTTTATGGACGGATGGATCATGCTTGTTCGCCTATGGCAAGAGGATGGATCATTCTTCTAATTTTAGTTTGATTTTGTTCAATATTTTTTTATTTATTTGAGTTTGTGTTACAATCTATGGATCTATATCTATACTATATTGATTATAAAGTATTTAAAGTTATTTCTCTTTAAATTTTTAAGTCTACATAACTTGAATTATTACATGTTTTTATGTAAATAATAAAAACACGTATGACAATAACACTCGAGTAATCATCTCATTAATTACTCTAACTAATGGAGAAATTTAGTAAAAGAAAAATCCGACTTCCTCGTACTAAATTCTTTTACTCACTTGATAATTATCTATAAAATCTATTAATTCTCTTTTCTTATCTTTTATTTGATTTTAATACGTGTATTGATATATTAAGTTAAAGGATAAGTTAGAACATTTAGTACGATAAATCAAGTCTTAATTTGAAAACTGTATAAGTATTAAAACAAGATAAAATTAAATTACAACTTAATAACCTAATCTAACAAGATTTTATCATCACCAAAATTCTTCTCTCTCCTGCCATTGCTTACGGCTTAGAGCAAGAAAACAACACATCTAATATCAATCATACTTAAACTTTAAAAATTATAAAAATAATTGTAACGTCCTAAATTTATTTTATAAAATAATATTAATCAGATCAACTCCATTCCATTACAAGTCATCAATTACATTTTAGAAACTAGTAATGTGATTCCTGTCCTTGTACTTAAAATAAAAATGTAAAATAAAACATTACTTATAATAATAAACTTTAAAATGTATTCAACGGAAGTCTTTTAGGAGTTTTTTAAAATTTATGAAATAACAGTAAGCATAAAGTTTAGCGAGCATGTTACACGTTATACCAGATATTCATTTATCATTCTCACATCACATAACACATAAGTCTCGTATCATTCATAGCATACTCTGCTACCATAGTAGTCGGTCATAACGTACTTGTCCACCTCAGACAATCTTATCGTACCCGTTGCCATAGTAAACGGTTTAAGATACCCAATACCGTAGAGTCTCGTCATGACATTCACATGATGTCAATAACTCACATAATATCATTAACATATATTTACCATGTACTTACATTTCATCATCCACATGATGTCATAACTTACTTACAGTTATCGATTCTTATAACACGTGGTTTTCGATTCCACTCCATGGTACAATTTACGATTGCCATATAGCCCGACTATAGTTTTCGATCCAACCTACATAGGGTTTTCGATTCAATGTCATCTGGGTTTTCGATCCCCACCCAGTGACTTTCTCGATTGGGGAATCCCCTAGGGGACTCTACCCATTGTTTCAGGATTCAATTCCACCTGCAACTTTACAATCCTTCCAAAACTGAAGTTTTTGATTATATGTTTTCCGGATACTTTTCGATTAGGTCTCAAGTTCCTAATTTAGAATTCAGGCCCCTTTTATGATTTACGATTCATGACCCTTAAGAACTTTTTCGATTCAAAACTCATAGTCGATCATACCCAAATCAAATCATGCGATTCTTAATCAAAACGTCTAATTCTTCTTTTTTGGGCATTAATTCTCAAAGATCACAAGGACAAACCCCTAGCGATTAATTGTGTTTTTAATCAAGGTTTAATGATTCAAAACTACCATAATGGTCTCGGTCTTAACCACGTTTTCAAAGATCTCAAAGTTGGATCAAAACACATCCGAAACTTAATGAATTTACATGAAATTGATACCAGAAGACTCATGAAAGTGTAAAGAATCATACTTGTATGAATTCTGATAGAAACCCAACGATCACAACTTCTGAAATCGAACCCTCAGATTCGTTTCCTCTCGGTCTCTTATGCACACACACAAACACCAAAAACACACATTGCGCACATACACATTCAAAGCAGCTACAGTATTGATTTATGGGGTATTGTAGGCCCGTCGAAAATAAATGATACCCGAAAAAACCCGACCGATCCAGTCAATGTTTGGTTAAATCGTGTCGGTTAAAACGGTTATGGGATAGGCTTGATCGGTTAATTCGGGTTACCTGTTTTAACTACAGTTTAGTTATCGGTTAAATTATTATCCATTTGGGTATACCCAAATTTCCCGAAAAAATAAAAAAAAGAAATTTAATCTATATCCATACAAACTTTATTAATTACACATATACCTTTTTAAACATTTAAGTTATATGAATATACTTCTAAAAATTGTAAAGTCTCATATATATCCACATAAATAACTTAATAACAATTAAGTCATCTAAAAATTTTAAAAATCATCCCTAATAATCTAAGTGTAAAATCTTCAATTTTGTAAAAAATTTATTTTGTTTAGCTTGGTTTAATTTGTGGAATAAAAGTGAGAGTTTAGTTATTTGATTTTGTTTACTTTGTATAACAAGAATTATATACACTAAAAAAAGATTGAAAATGATTTATATATGTTCGTTAATTAAGCTTGGTTTGTTTATTGCTTTTGTTTAGCTTAACTTTTTTTTGCGGTGATAATAGTTTTTTATTTGCTATTAACAATAAATCATCAAAAGCATAAAATAGATCAAATTTTTTTGGTTTTACCCGATACCCGTTATAACCGAACCGTACCTGAATCTACCCATAACCGATAACCGAATATTAAATACAGTTTGGTTAACGGTTAATATCCTATAATTAAAATAACCGAATTACCAACTTGAATTAACCGACAACCGAAAAAATAACCGAATGACACCCCTAGGGTATTGTGTCCTAAATTTGGGCATTTATACCCTCCCAACCTCCTAATGTGCCAATTTAAGCCCCTTATTTATTAAAAATACATTTCATTCACATTTACTTGACACAATAAATACTTCATTTATTTATATCTTATAAATACTTTTACATTCAAATTCGGGTATTACATGTAATATTAGTTTCCTTTGATATGTAATAGTATTTTGTAAGTACTAATTCAAGAGGGGTATTAATTATACAATTAAGAGTATTATTACTAAATACATCTTAAGGGACTAATGGTGTTTAATCTTGAAAGACGAGGAAGGTATATAAATTAAAAGTTAAGGCACACAACCCTAGACCTTTGTTGTAGCCGTAACAATGTGTGAGAAAGGTGTTTGTGAGTCGAGAAGGGGAGGGACTGGTTCAACTTCGTTCATTCATCAAATCATTGGGAATTCGATCCCGTTATGATCTCCTGGCTATTATGACTATTTCTATATTGATATCGTGTTTGATAACTGAGAAATTAGTGGACTTTTGGGATTGTTTGTTGTTCAAAGTTCAAGGAAGAACTGAGAAGGAGATTTGGGGTATTGATCGGGTAAAACACTATAAAACTCAATTAACTGATAGGGGTTTAGTTGGTTGTTGTTAGTAATTGCTAGGAATTAGAATTAATGGATTTGAGTAAGAAATGATGAACATTAATCTGGAAATCTTCGCCTATGCTTGTATACAATTGCAAAAGTTCTTGTGGGTTGGGGGGATTGAATCGGAAAAAAAAATTATGAATGCTAAATTATAGTCATTGAATTGTAAACCATCAGGAAACTCAATCGAAAACTGGACAATCGTAAATCGAGTGGTGCCTATGTATGAATAGGAAATCAATTGAGGTTGAGTCTCTTAGTGAGATTCCCTAAGTTACAATCGCAAATCAAAAACCTCATCTTCGAGACAATCGTAAATTAGATTTGGTTGGATCAAAAATCAAGCTTTAACCCAATCGAAAATCTGAGGTCTAGGATCAATCGAAAACCCAGAGTGGGAAGTAAATCGTAATTGCAGCTTAATCGAATCGCAAATCTCAAATGTGAGAGCTAATCGTAAATTGGGATCTTTTATTGAAAACCTTGAGGGATCAATCACTAATCAAAAACCGAATAGAGGGACAATTTAAAATTGGGCGATCGTAAATTAGAGACACGAAAGGAATTGAAAATCATAAAATGTGAATTTAAGTAATAGTGTGAATCACAAATCCAAGAACAGAGAAATTGTAAACTGACTTTTAGATGAGAATCGCAAATCTCGAGTCTCAATAAGGAGTTAGTGAAGTTAGAGCATGTAACTCAAGTTGATGGCCTATAATGTGAGAAAACTTTCTTGTAGGTGATTGCCGATAACATCATGACTTCCGGATATTCTTATCTTTATTGATTGTTATATGATTGTTCTGCTGTCAGGTGAATTACACTAACTTGCTCATTATATTAATGTGAATGCACCGGTTGTTATGATATGAATGTGTATTGTTTGTGATTTGTTGTGGTGAAGTAAAGGGTTGTGAAAATGGAGTGAAAACACAACTCGGACACAGAAAAGACGTAAAAACCTTAGGGTGCCTTGGGTAGTTGTAACGTTCTAAATTTTTTTTTTATTCATGCATAATAGATGTCGGTAAACAAACAATAATGTAGATGCATGACAATCATTAAATAAAATGAGTACACCATATCCTTTAAGTTACATCTGTCAACATTGTTTGTCATTGAAACTATTACTGGTAAGATTAATCAATAAGTTGCGGAAGCTTGGGTATTGAGCTATCAACGTTGAACTGGAGCCCCGCCGTGGTCGTCACCTGA
>JAUEJL010110599.1:0-12548 GCA_032274825.1 Drosophyllum lusitanicum | reverse complement strand
CATTCCTTTGTCCATTCCATTCCTTCGTCTATTCCATTCCTTTATCATTCCTTTCCGTCCAACCAAACAGACCCTTAGAGGTGAAGTAGTGAATAAAGATTAAGAAGATAAAAAAAGAGAATAAGTGAATTTCACGTGAATTCGTCTGACAGGAATAAAGTAGAAAAAATATATTTCTTTTAATATAAATAAACCCTCAAAACAATTTATTTTTAAATAAATAATTTTTATGTAAATAATCATAACCCCCATTTGATGGACCAACTTTATATAAGCACATCAAATACGCCACGAAACTGCAAAACAAGATAAAAAAGCACCAACATACAACTTCCAATCCAGGACATACAAGTACCCACATCATCTGTTCTCTGGCTTTAGTAATAAATAATCTGGAAAAGAAATTTAGCAGCAAGAGAAGATAATGCACCAGTGATAATAAGAGGTTCAAAAGCTTTCTTCTTATTCTCAAACACCAACACCAACACCAAAACCATGATTTCATTGAAAACCATACAGACAACTTTCACTACAACAAAACATGATTTCTTTCACAAAACTGAATTCACCATCAAGAATCCAAGACTGTTCTTCTGCAAGTCAAAAGACTCTGATACAAACACGCCGCCGTCATCACCGCCACCGTCCCCTGATGGTGATGCCCGGAAACAGGATCTGCTAGCGAGGATTGCAATGCTTCAAGCCCAAAAAGTCCGTCTCACCGATTACTTAGATGAACGATCCGCGTATCTGACCCAGTTTGCTGAAGAAGCCAATGCCGAGTTTGATCAAGTTGGCGAAAACGCCCTCAAAGAACTCGAAGAAGCCAGTGCTAGGGTTCGTTTCAGTTTTTATATCCTACCAATCTCCAACTTCATGCTATGGTATCTAAGGAGTAGAGATTGCAAGACGGGTGGGGCAGGTGGATTGGGTAACGGGTCAAATCTGCATTTTAAGTATACAAGTTTAAATGGGCTGGGTCGGTTGCATTGACCCACAAACAATTTTTGTCCAAGTACTAATTTTTTTATAAACAGTCAACAAGTCAATTATGATTATACAAATCATATTACAGTAATAATCTAAATCCTTAAATACGATGATGTTTGGATTGCATTTTAAGAATTTTTTTTCTATAATTATTGGTCTTTAAAACGCAAATAATCAGAATATAGTATTTGGTTAACCATATGCAGAAAAGTGATTATATGCGTTTTCATAGCACAATTATGAAAAACAATAGCTTAGGGCCTGCTTTCTAAAAACACAGTTTTGCAATAAAAAAAATCTATTTTGCAAGCACAATTCTAATGAAAGATTAAGAAGGTTGCATGCATTAAAAGTTATAATTTTTTGGCAACTTTCGACCTGTTTCTCTTTTAGCTCATTTTTTCTTTGACCCGTTTAACCCTTCCAAGACCGGTTCATAAGTAAACGGTTCAAAATTGGCACCTCTATGCTGGACCAAGGAAAACTTTATTCCACATATGAACCGCACAGAGTTTAGATTGTTCACCTAGAGGGAGTACCCTCAAAGGAGCCAGCACCTATGACAACTGCTGCTGACTTACAACCCGTTTCTCTTTTAGCTAGATTCTCTTTTACCTGTTTAACCCTTTCAAATCCCATTCATAAGTAACGCATCAAGACTGGCACCTCTATTCGACCAAGGAAAACTTTACTTCCACGTATAACCATGCAAGCTTTAGATTTCCACCTATGGTATTCAAACTTGAGTCATAAACAAAAAACTAGCAAAGGGGAAACTATAATATGATTTACGATTTAATTTGCGGCAACAAAAAGATTTCAATTATTGAATATATAGTTAACTTTTTTTTTTAAACATCTCTCTTACCTTACATGTTGATAAGCAATTTGTTTATGCTTCTAAGCAATGCTTGACTCGGGTTCTCTTGATTTCTTTTTATTTGTAGATAATGGGGAACATTGAAAGCCAAATGCAAGCTTTTGAAGAATCTGCAGAATCAAACAAGCAGGAGATAGAGGAGAATGAAAGGAAGATAGATGAATTTGAAGTTCGGTTCGAGAATGAAATAAATGAAGGGCTATTTTTCAAGAATTTGGGCCAGAGTAAGCCCGTTAACAAAACAATAGCAAAAGAGGAAGCCCAAAAGATCAACGAATTGACCAAACAAACAGCAGGAACAGAAACTAGGAGAAACATTTACCTTGCATTGATTGGCTTGATTAGCATCTCTTTAGTTGATTCCTTCATCTCAACATCTTTCGATTGGAGAAAAGGTGTGGTTCTTGGTGTGATTTTGGTTGGTTTGGTTACACAATTGACCTACGAGCAGAAGGTGTTAGCTGAAACACAGAGTATAGAAACCGAGAAAAACAAAGACAAGAAAGAGTGAAGTGATTTTTATTTCCATTATAGTTGTTGTTCAACAAGTATAAATATAGCATGGTGAATAACCCAAAGTATGATCTCAACTCTTTGGACTGATATATCATGCAATTTCTTTTTTGCACCATTACAGTTCTGGTGATATATATAGAGTCACCAAAACACGACTTCCATAAGATGATGCTAATATACAAAGATGAAAAAAAACAAGGTTTGATGGAACGAAACAACTGCGCGTATGGTATATAGCTCAATACATGCTCCAATTTCCATAGTGTAAAACAATAAATAACTTGTTATAGTAGCACATGCTCTAAATCTTTTTGTTATGGTAATGCATACCCTGGTTGAAAATTTTGGATCTGGAGCTGGGTTAAAAGATGTTCTTCTATTGTAAAAGTGGAAATCAGAATGTGTTCCGATTTCTCTTCTTCAGGACATAATTACATAAGAAAGCAGGGAAAAGATAAAGAGTGACGTTTACATTTGATAATCTTTCAACGGAAAACGATTATGGTATGAGAGATAACCCAAAATTATGAGCGTGCTAATTCGGGCTATACATCATACAACTTCACTTTAGCATCTTGTATACATCATTGGTAGCATCTCACTGACCAACAACCTGCTATACTTGGTGCTACATTCTGTTTTTGAATCACTTAAATACCCAAAAACCATATCTTGTATAGGAAAACACTACTTGAATGAACCTCCTTTATTTATATGCCATTAAAATCGGATGAAGTTTTTGGTCGATTCTTATACAAAATCAAGGTATCAAGTATGCCAACTGTATGATTGGCCAAAATTCATTGTAGTTGTAGACTTGTATTAAAGAATTTCTTTATAAGGCTGCACCGTTGCAGTATGTAAATATAATTGTATTCAAGTATGTAATAAGTTGCCCAACGTTACCTTTTATACAGGGAATAAAAGAACCAAGATCCAACCAAGTTCATCTACGTTGCAAGTGGCCTCATGTCACCATTAATCTTTATGTAGCCAGGTTTTCACTAAAATGGTCAAAAAGGATTTATTTTCAACACAACACCACACCACAGGCCCATAGCGCACACTCAACCCACAGTTCATGCACACGCACACAACCCACAGTGCACGCGCGCACACACATGCATATATTACTTGATTCAAGAACTTACAGTCTTCATGTCCATAGTAAGTTAACCTTGATTTTTAATGCCATTTTATGCATCAAATGCAAGGATCATCCAAGCTGAAGATTGAAATGGCATCCCTATAAAAAAATAAATTTAAAAAGCATTAAAGCAAATCAAGGAACCAATGCTAGTACAACAGTGCATGGTGCAACGTATAAGGAGAGCATTAAGAAATCTAATTAATCAGGAAGAAACTAATATTTTACTCTACTACAAAGTTAATATGATCTTCTAACGACCAAACTGGATCAATTGGCAGATTCTTGGCATTCAGCCTCACTTGCATAATTCAAGTCCTAAGAACGAACTTGGAAGTGAATATTATAAATTTAAAGAAAGCTTTGCTTGCACCATTAAAATGAAACAACAAACACAACCAAAAAATGTGTACTACTCTAAGCCTATGCACAAAAATCAGTTTTCTAGACATCATAATCGCACTCCTTTTGAAAATGTATCATTCCTATTATTTAAATGGCAAAGAAAAACGAATAACCAGAGTGAACAATTTTAGACAATTCCAACGTTTATAACTACAATGAACAACAAGTACAATGTTAGAATAGCTCGACACACTTTAGTGTTTTTCTTTTAAGTATTTATAATGATTCTATAAGTATAACAGTTGAAAAGCTCATTTAATAAAAATAACCACGGAAAAGAAACTTACTTCAACCTTCTTTAACATCAGCCTTCCTGCATCGAAGGCTGTGAATGCAAAACTGCCTTCACAAGTATGTTCCATGTTATTGCAGTTGGTACAATCTCCCTTGCCACAGCATCATTTAAATAATAAATGGCATCTGGTATCCTTGTACAAGAACATAAGCCTTTTAAAACAATGTTATAAGAAATAATATCCGGCTGAAACCCACTTTTCAGAATTCGGGCCCAAATCACTGATGCAGTTATACAATCTCTAACTTTATAGAAACCCTCCATTAAAGTGTTTAGTGTAACAAGATTCGGAACACATTTGTGTTCACCCATCTTTAAATACAGCTCCAATGCATACTCAACATTTCCTACAGAACACAACCCGTGCATAATAATATTGTACATGATTACATCAGGTTTGAAACCACTGTTGATTACCTGATGCCACAATTTCAGAGCCATGTCCACCTTTGTGTCTTGACATAAACCACGCATTAACAAACTATTAGTGATCATATCGGGCCTTAATCCCTTTTCTAGCATTTCCCTCACAAGACAATAAGCTTCATCAAACCTTTGTACTTTACATAGTCCATCAATTAGAGTATTGTAAGTGACAATAGTTGGGGAACAACCTATTGTCGCCATCTTGTCAAAGAATTTGATAGCATCCTCTATTTTATGGGCCTGAATATACCCTTTAATTATTGTATTACAAACGTTGGTGTTTGGATTATAGCCATTTAAAACCATGTGATCTAGCATTGAAGCAGCATCTTTCAACCTCCCAACATTACAAAATCCATTGATCATAGAAGAATATGCATAAACATCCAGATTATTCTTTTTATGTTCTGCTCCTTTTAGAACAGTAAAAGCCTTATCTACGTACCCATTCTGGCATAATCCATGGATCAGAATACCATAAGTAGTCGAATTTACATAAGAACTATTTTCTTGGACTAGCTGCCACAAAGAAATTGCCTTCTCCACATTCCTATTTTCAAACAATCCTTTAATGAAAATATTGAAACTTATAACATTCCTGCAATCATTCTTTCCCATGAGATCCCACAAATCAAAGCATTCGTCTATCATCCCTGCACGACAGTATCCATTGAGCAAGGCATTGTATATTGCAGCATCAGGAGACACTCTTTTTGCAATCATTTCCTTAAAAACCGTTGTTCCGCCTTCAACATTGCCTGATTCACAAAACATATTTATTACTGTGCTGTATGTAAACAAATCCATTTGGCGCATGTTTTCCTTCATCCGGTCCCAGATTCTCAAACTCTCACTAAACTTTCCACACTTACAAAAACCACCAATCATGACATTATAAGTACCTACATTAGGATACACAGATGATGAGTTCACTAACCTCTCCCACGTTTCATTTGCTTTAACAAAATCACCTTTCTTGAAAAACCCATCAATTAAAATATTATAACACATAACATCTGGAGTTACCCCTCTGTCAAACATTTCGTCGAACACCTTCAATGCACTGCTCATCTTCCCACTTTTCACTAGCCCGTTTATCAAAGTACCATAACTGAACACATCCGGAAACATCCCTCTCTCAGACATCCAATTCAACGTTTCCTTTGCTCCCTCAAACTGCTTCCTCTTACACAAAAGCTTGATCAAAATGTTATAAGTTTCCAAGTTCGGGAAAACACCCATCTTTCTAAAGTTTCTGAAAAACAAATCCGCACGATGAAGCTGATTAGATTCGGCCAAAGCATTGAGAAGGGTGTTGTAAGATCGTATACCAGGTTCACACCCAAATACTTCAGACATTCTTTGAAAAAGGGCTAATGCATGATCAACCATGGCGTTATTGGAATATGCTCTGATGACAATCAACGGGATATCTTCGGAACAGATGCATTTCTGGGCTTGAATTGAGTTTACAATTCGGGTCACTTGAGGTAAGAGTTTTGGTGATTGTGAGATACGGCGAAGGATATGGTGGAAGACGGCAGGGGTGGGGGTGTAATCTGGGTCTCGGAGGGCGGATTCGAAGAGCGATAGAGCTGAAATCGGGTCTTTTTCGGATTTCAAAAGCTTCAGAAGGTGTTTGAGGTAATGAGATCTTGCTAATTCCGTCATGGGAGGCAGGGAAAGAAGATTTGCTCTTCATATTTGTGCCATAGGACATTAGGGTTAACAGTTCAAACCTTCAAATTACGTTCAAAAGGAAGTCATCATTTTCTTTATAAATTAACATATTTTAAAGAAAAAGAGGCGTGAATTGCAATTAGGGTTTCTTATTTGTGTTTGTATAATATAGGTGTGTATGTAATTTATGCATATATAAAGGGTAAAAGTGTAATTATCTATATACTTGATTAGGCTCTCGAGCCTAGAGATCTTAGTATTTTGGAACTCAAACTTGACTCGATTCACTACTCAAGTAGTTCGAGCTTGAGTCAACTTCGAATATTTTTGGAGCCGATCTTAGGTAGCTCACCAACCGTCTCAGCCGATTGCAACCTCTAATTGAAACCATTAATAAATCTACACATAAACCTTCACGCTTAGGGCACAACACTTTGGTGGACCTAAGTTATACACTTAGAACACAGCCACATGTTGGAACCGAGAAATCTAACACACCATGGTACCGAGCAAACTCAATTCATGCAAGCAGGACTACTAGCCTCAATGGTTTGTTAAACAACTCTCCAATCTACACTGAATTGCTAAATAGATTAGCAACAAAATCTGAACATGCAATCAAGCATTAAACATCTATGCATATAAGTCATAGTGGTAGTAAGTGTTTTTCCCAAAGAAGTAAAAACTAACAATGATTAATAATCAAAGTGCGGAAATAGTTTAAAATAACGAACACACGAAAGTTTTCAAAGAAAGATTATATTAATAACCAGACTTCAAAGAGTGCACAAGAACAAACTTGAGCACCGAGTACAAACTAAACAAGAACAAACTTGAATGCAAATTAGCGAACAAACGCTTAACCTTTTCTCAAACAGTGAGAAGGTATTTATACGCTAAGTAAATTAATCCTGACCATCTAATTTAATTACACGTGTACTGCTCTACATAAGGTTAGGAACAGAAACCCAAGTTACCGTTTGAGTTCCTTTCAGAAGCGCCAATTGCACACTTTACTAAACTGGTAGAAGCTAGTACTGAAACGTGCTTTGAGTAATAAATAGCTTTAGCTGACCGAAGACATACTTCAGTTTATGTTCACTTTAGAACTAATCTTCAGATGAACTCCAAGACTTGTTTAATCAGATGATGTACTTCAGGACAACTTACAAAGATTAAAGAATGCTCCTTCAGATGCCTTCTTTGAAAGCCTCTTCATGAATGGAATATATACAAATGTAGGACTAAGTTGCAAAACAAAAACTATTCGCCGCTGCAATACTACGCAGGTAGAGGTGCATAGAAAATCCGAATATCCGATTTCGCACATTAACTATACGAAACGGGTTATTTCAAAACCGGTTTTTTAATCCGGTCCAGATTTTTTGAAACCGGATAGTCCAACTGGTTATAGGTTTTTTGGGCAAACCGGATAAAATACAGGATAAAAAACCGGTTATTTTGAAACCGGATAAAAACCCGGTTTTTATCCGAAAAAAATCCGGTCCTCGAATGAGGCAAGGGGATTCAACTAGAGGAAGTTCAAGTAATATAAATTTGTCACTTTTTAACACACTATTAAATTCTTAATTCAAACGAGCTCGTATTATCACCCAAAGTAGCGAGTTGGGAAATTATATGTTAAACAATTTTCTATCAAAAATGACATTCGAAGAGTTTGAAAGTTTCGATATTTTGGCTTGGTAGAAAGAAAAGGAACCACAATTTCCTGTTCTAGCCGCCATGGCCCGTGATCTACTAACCGTCCAAGCTTCTAAGGTAGCTTCGGAATCCGCTTTTTCCGTTAGTGGCGGGGTTATATCATAACGGAGATCAAGATTAAGTCCCGAGTCGGTGGAAGTATGTATTTGTTTGAATGATTATTTGGATGGAACGGCAGGGAAGCAACATTTGACCACGCTTGAAGATGCAATTAACCACAACTTGGAAGCAACTATTCGTAAGGAAGAAGTCGAACTTGGAATATCACCTCCAAACGAAGATGACAACGACGACGATGACGAAGGCGAACCCGAATTAGATGAGTGATTTGTATTAACTTGGAATATCACCAACAAACGAAGAAGCTAGACGAAAACGACGAAGATTAACTATTTATATTTTAAGTATTTGAACTTTAACTATTTGTACTTGAAGTATTTTAGTATTTTAATTTGAACCTTGTAATGTTTATGAATTTTAATTTTACTTTGTAATGTCTTAAGTAATTTAATTTATAAAAATCTGAATTTTCTTTCTATTTTTATTTTTCTATAAAAATCGGTTTTTTAAAAACCGAATATTAAAAAATCCGGTTTTAATCCAATCCGAAACCGGTTAAACCGGTTACCATTTTATCCTTAAAAACCGGGTATGATCCGATCCGGTGTGAAAAAAATCCGATCTCAAAAAAACCAAAAAAACCGATCCGGATCACATAAAAAACCGCAAATGTGCACCTCTATACACACGTACGATGCTAGTCTTTTATAAAGAATATAAAAAGAACAAAATCAACATATGAAACACTATGATTGATACACATCACAAAATTAGAAATATAATAATATTATTGACAAATAACAAATAAAATAGTAAAATGAAGAGGAAAAAAAGAAACAAAAGTCTCATGTTTTTTTAGCTTATGTATAATAGTATCAAACTATTGAAATTACACTTGTCAAAATAGTATGTGGGGTGTTCTTTTTATTAAATAGGTAGATATTTTTGAACAGCGAATTTAGTGGTATGGGTCCGTAGTGACATCCATATAGGGCAGTATGCGAAATCCAAGTCACACACCATGAGGGAGTAATACCCTCCATCATTTTAAAAAAAAACCCCACTGTCCAGATTCGTACTCAAAACCTGAGCTATGGGGTAAAACCCCTATACCACTGGGCTGCACCATAGTAATAACCCTTTTATATTAAGTAGAAGAGTTGTCACAAATATTTATACCTACAAATATTACTAAGTAGTAATCTCTATATCTCTAAATTACTAACTAATTTAATTATATTATTTCTGGTAATACTTTTAGTATGTATTCTCTCTTTTTTTCTTTTTTTCTATCATTTTAATTTATTTTTTTATTACTTAATTTTTTATTTTATTTTATTTAATTATTATTATTATTTTTCCTCTTAGACCATCTATAGTGGTTGGCATGACGAGCTCGTTATGGCCTCCACCGCTCGTCGTTGACTACCTAGGCTTCGTCGTGCTTTTGATGAGCTACAACGGCTAATAATAATTTTTTCTTTCACAATTCCAACGGTCAAAAAAATTGATATATATATATATATATATACTAGCATCGTGTCCGCGTAATGCTACGGCGGTAAATAGTTTTTGTTTTGTAACATGTCGTTTTGAAGAATGTAATGATATATTATTCGTGTGATTCAATGTCACGAAAAGTTTTAAGCAACATGTCTGTTTTTTTTTTTTCAAATTTTCTTATATTTAAATCAACTATTTTATTACTTTTAAAAAATATTAAAATAATAAAAAAGATATATATTTATGAAATAAGGAGAAAGAAGTTAATAAGATTTTAGAAATTATGTTGATGTGGGAGGATAATTGTATTTGTGTTAAAGAGTGTGTTAGTGGGAGAGTATATTTTAAATAAATAAAAAGTTAAAGTAAATTAGGAAAGTGAAATGGTTAAAAATTGAGTGGATGAGATTAATTTAGATAAAAAGAAGGGTGGGGATGTATTGTTGATTGAATTTTAAGAGATTTTAAGATTAGGAGGAGAGAGAGTGTTGTATGGTTTATATAGTAGTATAGATACATATACATTTTACACCTATTCAAACATATTCAAATACACCCACTCAAACATATTCAAATATACCCATTAAAAGGGACTTGATCCCCGCCCTAGTTTTTAAAGCATTTTATGTTCATCCTCGTAAACACTATAATGGAATTGTGATAATGCAATATAAATCAGGTAGGCATTATTATACGCTTTACACCTCCATTGTTGTATAAAAGAAGCAAACACCTTACTTCCCAAACACTAACTAGAAGTAGCCCTAATCACTCAAAGGCACTCCTATGTATAGGCATACAATCATCACACAAGTAAACCCCTCATCAATTAACAAGATTCCTCGTGATTTTGACAGGTTCTCATGCATGAGGTTGTAATAATATGGGTCCTTATATTATTGCCAACACACTACACACACTCGATCTTGTCATCACCACTTGGTCTCTTGATTCACATGCTTAGGTCATGTATCACCCTGTGGTCTAAAAGCACCTCAATGTCCCATGTTGACACTATAACAATTCAAACACATAAGACACCACGTATAAGTCATCGCATCATAAAAGTCATATGCGTCACGAATTTTGAACTATACATAACAACGAGGCATTTACTATATAACATCTGTAAATGTGTTTTTGATCTCTACTCATATACATACATGAGGAAACCTACATACAATGACCTACAACGATTATACGCCAAACACATAGAGATTCACGGGTTTCTCGGTATGCTTGGAAGCCTTTATTGTATGCATTCGGCGTGGAAAGGACAATATACAAGAGGTGATCATGGACACCTACCAATAATGCTTGAGGCCGTATGCTTTGTGGATTTGGCATGTGTTTTTTTGGTGTTGCGGGTTTGAACGACATCAATTTTTTGAATCAATCGCCATTGTTCAACGACAACATCACCACACTAGCCCAAGCTCCTATTGAAGTTAACGGAGTGACTTATAAAAAGGGGTATTACCTCATGTTGGGGAGATAATCACTTCACTCCAATAATTAACTCTGCCTATTGAAATATATAGGATTTGATGATAACCAAATCATACATTCAGTATGACTTAGAAAGTATTCAAACATGTATTGTTTGAATCAGGGAGCAGAATTTTACTAAGTATGAAACCTCAGCTGAGGATCAGCCTCTTTACTAAGTATCTGTCGAAGGACATCAACTGAGAAGAGCTAAGAAGAAAAGACCAAGTGTAGAAGACCATCAGCCGAGGAATTACAACCATCAGCTGAGCAAGCAACTATGTTCTAAGCACCTACAACCATCAGCTGAGTGAGCCAATTGATCAGCCGAGTGAACCAATTGATCAACTGAGGCCTCTCTGCATAAGCTAAGTAAGTTTTACAATATACAAGTCTTTTCTTACATAAGATTATTTATTTGAATGAACAGCTGAGCATACTTGATCAACTGATCATCGAGATAGATGAGCTTATATTTTTTCTAAGTATAACTGTTTGATCAGCTAAGCATCTCCTTGATCAACTGGGCATTAGTTATCAACTGAGTCCTTGTAAATGATCAACTAATCATCTCCTTAGGCTGAGCAATCTTATTTTAAGAACTTAGTATAGTGTTAGCTGAGTAAAGCAAAATATTATATTATCTCACTATTTCACTCATTAATATTCTTGAGTCAAAGGCAGAACATGTGTTGTTCTATTATGCCTTTAGATCTTTGTTTGTAAAAGTTTAAAACACTTTTTGGATTAAGTATCAGACAAAAAGGATCGATCTTATCATCTGGAAAAGGAGAAAGATAATTTAGAAGATGAAGATCTCGAAGATTTGTTTCAACAACTATGTACGGATCGATGGCAACTCTATACTTGGTAAAGTCAAATCAGAAGAATGGTTGGCTGTTGATAAAAGTGTAATTATGAAAAAAGAAGTTTAAACTTCCAAGGCAAAAAGCATAGGAAATAATATTATTATAATGTGAGTAGGCTGTACCCTTCTGAAAAGTAAACTTACTTTACGCAATACTTTATTAAAATAAGTCTAGTTTTCACCCACTAACTTTACAATTATAATATTATTTTCTTTGGTCTTTTTGTCTCCTTTCTCTTAGCAAACCGGATGCCAAAGCCTCTATAAATATTCATACATGGTGGAAGTGCAAGACATCTTCTACACAACGACAATATCATTAGTTGAGACATACAGTTTAAAGATAGCAAATTGTGTAGAAACAAACTTGTTCATGTGTTGAACGTTCTTAAACATCAGTTGTTTTAGAATTAGATTGTCTATGTGTTAGACATATTGTTGCCACTTTTTATTATACTTCGAATTTCCGCTTCTAGTACATGTAATTCTTAATTCAAAATCAATAAGAATTATATAAAAGTATAATCGTGTGTCTTTAATTTTTAAAAGCTAAAGTTTGTATTCAACC